>VDFB02359320.1:0-34480 GCA_007258455.2 Sequoia sempervirens
GGAATACTGCCTTAGATAGTATCAACGCACTTGATAAAGCAGCAATTTCCAGCTTTTTGATGGATTTGGTTTCCCAAAATACCCGTGGATGAGTTGTCTTATCAGGACAGCAAAGATCCCCAAAGATAGAATTAAAGCAGCAATCATCTAGAATCTTTCTTTCCGCTTTCTTTCTATTCTCGTCTCAATTCTTATCTACTCTTTGAAGAAGAGAAAGAAAACAAAATGTAATAGTTGGCATTTCCTATTTTCATGCTTTCTTAGGTGGTTAGTTGTTTATCTTGTTTGGTTTTAGAAATAAAGCGCTTGCATGTTGGCAAGCTGAGTTATAAAAGCAAGGGGATTGTAGGGTTCCCTACCTCTTGCTTGTTTATAAATAAGAGCGTTTGCTCATTATGTTTATAACGGTTATTGTGATAGCAAATTGCAAGCCTGTAATGCAGCAAATTTTTATTAAGTGTCAGTTCACTTTGTGTAAGAGCAAGTTTGCAAGCCTCTTTAGCTGCAAGTTCTTGTCCAGTGCATGTGTTTTGTGTAACCTTTTGTTCCTGAGATTTGAGAAATAAAGTCTTGTGCCTATTTTGCTCTGATATAATGTCTCAAATTTCCGTTTATTGTGTTATGCTTATATGATCTCCATTTCAGCTTGCATTGAAAGTAAGTAGATGTATGTTGGAAGAAGAGTTTATCTAAGTATTTTGTCAGAAGATCCTTCCTTGTCCATTTCTAACTCTCTTGCTTTGCGTTTACTTGAGAAGTTAGAAACGTCATTAGAGTAGGCTTAGTCGTAGTTGAACTTCTAAAACAGAAAATCTCAGCTACGAGGCTTGAGTTTTATAACCTTGTGCTCTTAGCTGAACAAAAAGATAGGAAAATTAGTTTTAGTTTACTTTCTTTTTAACAACATCAACAAAGAGGGAGCTTCCCCTCCTGATTTGAAGAGCAGGTTACTGCACATAGCTGTCCATTTCTAATTCGCATTCGAGGTGCGAATTGAAACGCCAACAACTTGATTGGTTCTTGCAATTTTCCAACATAATTATCTAATCTTGATGATGGATAATGTAGTATGATCTGGAATTTTGATTTCTTAAATAGATTATACGTTTTTACCCTCTCTAGTTCTTGTCAATTACTCCATGAGAAAGAGATTGCATTGGCTCATGACGTTTTGTCACTTCCATTGAGCATTGGTTGTGCTAGTGTTTGGAATTGTTTTTTGCAAACAACACAAACGAAATAGTGTGTATGGTAGAACCATTCTTCAAAGCATTAGTGGAAGCTCCTTGAGACCTAACTAAACCTAAAATTAACAAAATTCACCAATATGCACATTGTACAAGATTTCATGGGAGTTTTGCATTAAATGTAAATTGTTAATTGACTATGTTTTTGTCCTAGATGAAAATGCTACATTGTCAATGATCAAAACTTGCAGTGAGGTGTTCAAATTAAGGAGGATAAACTAATTCAAACATTAACGATCATTGTACAAGATTTCATGGGAGTTTTGCATTAAATGTAAATTGTTAATTGACTATGTTTTTGTCCTAGATGAAAATGCTACATTGTCAATGATCAAAACTTGCAGTGAGGTGTTCAAATTAAGGAGGATAAACTAATTCAAACATTAATGATCTATTGACTAAAATAGAGATCAACATTTGATTGTAAACAAAGATTGAACAAAATAATGCTAGGTATACTGATTATATGCTAAGTTAGAGACCAAACTTCTACATCAACAAAAAATGATTTAGTTGACAAGCATCACACAATTCCAAAAAATAAATTGCTAAAGGAATACGCAAAGTTATTAATTTAATGAATAATGAGCATCAATGCAAAACTTGGCATAGTTACTCAATTCAATTTAATTCTTGGAATCATGAACACAATTAATGACCTCCACATAAGCTTTTGTAGCATTGGCTTATTCATTCACTAAACACAACACAAAGACTTGACTTGACAACTTGAATGGCAGTTTTTGTAGCATCAGTTTGGTATCAAGTCTTATTACAGATTATGTGCTCAAGGCACTTATTTTATAAGCTCATCAGGGGCAGTTTTTAAGGATCAAATTTCAAACAATAATAAAATAATCTCAATAAAGCCTCACTTTAAATCAACCCTATTTCTATCTATTGCAAAGAGGAAATGAATCATTCAAATAGCCTCAAATAGGCTCATCTGGCTTTAAGTATATGCTTTCTTTTTAACATAGGACACTTGGTGTGTATGGCTATGATTTACTGATTTTTGCTTTAAAACACTGGACTTAACATTGAAAGTCTGAAGTTGCTGAAGCAATAAGGAATTTTTAGGTGGTGTTGTCACCTCAAATTGGTGCCTAAATTACTTAAGTTGTCTTTTTTCTCATTGTTGGAACTTTCAAGTGGCAATGCCATTGAAAAAGTTTGACATTGTAAGATAGCACCCCTGTTTTTTTTTTTGAAATGCCCTGCTTGCTGGTTTGTTTGTATTTGTTTTTCAATGCATTGCAAGAGTATTGAACACGAAAAGGAAAATAGCGATGAACAAGGAAAGCTTGGAACTAAAACCATTCAGTAGAGATTGAAACCAACATCACTTAAATTCATTTTTTGTTCAACATTAGATTATTACAATGATAAATCAGACTGGAAAGAACCTGTTGTAGCAGCAATATGAGTACTTGATAGTGGAGAACATCACCTCCAGCAATGGCAAGCAAACCTCTTGATTTCCCAATGCCTAAGCCATCCTTTGCCAGCGCCAAAACCAGAAACCAAAACTCCCCTTGAGCAGGCCGAAAACAAAAGAACTTGGGAGCAAGGTGGCGGCCCTCCTGATAGGGTCGATCTGCCTTTAAAAATCACACACTCCAAAAAATGCAAACAAGGACTCAAAAGAATCGCCTTGGAGAGAGCTTCAATATGATACAACACCTAGAATGATTACTTCAGGCAGTATTGAGCTATGAACCAAAAACCAGGTTCAGGTCCATTATTGCAAACACCCAGAAACTGTAAATAAACACTCCAAAACCTTCAAAACTCACACCAAAACTGAAAGTAGATGAAAGCACACCAAAAACCACTAAAAATACTGGAAGATCTTCATCATTTCTTCACAAATAATTGAACTCTTGAATCCCTGTTGATCTCAACTGTTAACCAGCACTAATATCTGATTAGGGTGGATATTTCACCACCGAAACTAGCCAATATGATGGAGGGTTTTCGTCCTCACAACGCAGCCCAGGCAATGAAAGATCCCTTACCAATTCTACCCTGAATTTTTCAGTTTTGCCCTCTTACCATAATGTCAAACAGTTGTCTTGCATGGTCTGATTTGGTTTTGCTGATTGTTTGTTTGAGTTTCATTGCTTGTTTTTCATTGCAAAATCATAGAGGAAAGCATAGAAATGAAAGAGAACTATTGTATAAGTGAAAGACTACACAAAATCCATTTTTAACACCCAATTTTTGAACACCATCCATAGAAAACTTTATGGTACTATCATCCTTATGTGAACTTGTTACCTCATGATAGAGTGAAGGAATATGACAGCTGTTATAAAAATCAGAATACTTGTCATATTCTTGTGCCATGTCTTCAAGCTTCACAAGTGCATCTCCATTGAAAATTTCAAGCCCAACACTTACACTTTGTGTACCAACACTTGTAGACTCATTTTCACAAGTTCTTCCATGTGTAAGAGTAACGATCTCATAAGAATGAGGAAGAATATCGCTGTCCCAAATCAGACATTTGGAATCCTCTTTTATGCTTACATTGTAGTCATCAAACAAAATCAAGTCTTGATTTGTCTCATCTTCTTCCCAAGTGATTAGGGGTGGAAGTGGCTCAAAGAAGTCTTCATCACTGAATGTTACTACGCTGCAAGGTACCTCATTGTATGATTCTTCAATCCTTTCCTCAACTTGTTCAACTCCTACACCATTTGCCTTGTCATCTTGTACCCTAGGAGTAGCTGCTATAAAGGACTAATTTTCTAAATTATGAAAGGAGTGATTATGCCCACTCAAAAAGTAGACAAAGATCAACAATCTCTCTATCTTGATCTTTCACCATTTGGACAGCCACGTCTCTATCTCTAACCATTTGTAAATAGTCTTTTTTTATCAACTCCAAAGCCTCTTTGAAAGAGTGCAAATGTGTATGAGGAATACCATGCCCAATGCATGCATTTTGTGTACCAATCAAAGTGGAATCAATATCACTCATTCCCCAATGACTAGCAGCTGCAATATCATGAAAAAGTTATGATATACCACTGCTGTTTAAAATCAGAAAACTAGGACTGAATTTTTCCCTTTTATCCATGCTTCTCAAGTCAACTATGTTAGAGCAAATGAACATACTCTTAGCTGTCCCCTCCTTTGTTTCATTCTTTAGTGTCTTAAGCACAATATGTTTACCCATGTGAGTAAACTCTAACACCATCTTGTTGAAGTCTTGGACAAACCTTGCAAGAGATTTCAACCATTGAATACCTAACACCACTTCATTCTTCTTAATGTTGATAATATCAACTACAAACTTAGGATTAAAGAAATCCTGCTTCTCATCATGTATGGACTGGTGTATGTTACAAGTTTCTTTGGACTGATTTATTGCTGTTGTTCTAAAGTAAACAACTTCAGTCCTCTTGGAAGAAACAACATCAAAATAGCCATGCTTAACCAATGCATCATGTACGCTATCTTTGGGAAGCTCATTGTCACCAATTACTCCATGAATAGGGGTTGTAAGTTCATGTAGATGAAGAACTATAACGCTGCTGTCCCAAACTAGAGATTCAGGATTGATTGTACCTTTTCTTTTAATACTCTAGAACTCTTTAATGTAAGTGCACACCTGCATACACTTGGCAGCCCAATCTTGTAGCATGCCAAGTTTTGAAGCTATGACATCCTTATACTCGATCAAAATATCAACATCATAAGGGTGAGGCATCAACATACCAATTGATTCATGTTCTTCTCCCACTGCTGTTATGAATTTAGATTGTTGGCAAGTAGAAGTTCCCACCATCACCTCATGCTTGTCTATCCTTTCATGAATGTCTACCATGCTACACTGCTTTCCACAACCATCTAGCTTGGATTCATGCTCATGTGATGTCGAAATATTGCGGCGCCAGTTTCTAATCCATACCATTACCTCTATAGCTGATATGTTGTCCTTTACTAGCAAACTCCAAGGTGTGGTATGCAAGATAAACCAACAATTGTCAAAATGCAAGATCTTTCTAGTAAGAAACCTCCTAATCCCCCTAATCAACTCTCTAAAACAAAACGCTTCATATGCTCTTAGCAATTGTCCTTCCAATGTAGATGATGCATGACTAACCATAATGTAACCAATAATGTTCCATTCCACACGAATGGATATAACACTTGTGGTTGATCCGTCAAGTGTGTAACCAATATCATCATTTTTTTGAGCCTTCATGGGACTCTCCAAAGGAGGAAGGTTATGAACTTCATGATGCAAACTGGACGAAACTGAATTTCCTAAATCATTCCTCCTTCCTTACTCACACAACTCAACATGCTCTTCTTGTGTGCTTACCTCAAGAAGCTCTTCCCTTGTATACTTAACATCCACACATTCATCTTTTGAAAGAAATAAGGATCTAATGTGTGCTTCTCTATGTCTTCTTGCATTATCTATCAGATTGCATCTTTCTTTGACCTCTTGTAAGTGTTGTCTTGCTTGGGCAGCAAGCTTCTTGGCTTTTTTGACTCTTAGTGACCACCCATCACACAATCCTTGTGTCCTTTTAACATCTTTCATAGTATGGTGAACAAAATCAGGACCTTTGTGGCTTGAATCCACAATATATATCTCATGTGTAACACTCTCAACTTGAGTACCATCATAGGAAGACTCGACAACATCATTACCTTCATGTGAAATGGATGCTACCTCATGATTAGAACTGCTGTTGCAAAAATCAGAATAGGTGTCATACCTTGGTGTCATGTTTTCAACATCTCCAATGGGCTGATCCATGATTGTAACCTCTTCCACTTTGTGATCAACATGTTGACTCAATGGTGTGATATGAATCTCCACTTGATTCAAAGTTATTTCTTCTTTATGACTCCCACCTAATGATTGATTTTCGCATTCATTGTGATCACTTGTAGGCTGCAAACTACAAACAAGTGATTATTCTATTAGAATGTTTCTAATATTAGGTAGATTCCGTTTTTAATGCTCTATCCTACTGCGACTCTTTTGTAGTTTGCTATGATTCTCATGCAATAGTTGCTATTTTTTTGTAACATTGGTTTTGTATATATGAGCCTCTGGCTCTTTGTAAATTTATCAATACAAAATATTCTGTTCATAATATTTTATGGTATTAGAGCGAGGTTAAAACTTTCTCGAAGAAAATTATTTCTTTTTTGAAATTATCTGTGCAATTTTTTTGAAATCGTTCCCTCTTGGAGAGACATCAAAAATCGCAAAGTTTTTTTTTAGGACAGTCCTTGTTCTTTGCCCTCTTCGTTCACGGCTCTTTTGTCACGCATTTGCTGCTATCGCGTTTTGCTGTGCGACTTGTTTGTGCCCTGTGTTCGCGTTTTGTGGGTGCGACTTGTTTATCGTGTCTACATGACCTGTGCTCTGTGTCTTTTTTGGCGCGACCTCCATCCGCAGTTCGTGACCTGTGTTCTAAGTTTCTTACGTTCGCATTCTGTCTGCGACCTGTTCTTCTATGTTCGCGGCTTGCTTGTCTTCAAGCGTGACCTGTATTCTCTTGGCTCTGCAAGTGACTGGGCTCTCTATCTCTCTTGGAATAAGATCTCCAGAGGCGGCTATTCTCTGCAACTTTCGGGCTCCTGTTCGTCATTCTCTCTTCACCAGAGTCGTTTTTTTGTTTTGTTTTGTTTTGTTTTGTTTTGTTTCGAAACCCTAATTTTCGGGATCCGAAAATTCTTTTGATAACATATTTGTGGTGGGTTTCTCGAGATCTTATCTGGGTCTTCGTTAGAATTTTCTGGGTACCTCATTTTCCGTGCCTCAATTTTCGGGCCAGCGGATTTGAATTTTGACTTCGATTCTTTCTAGGTTTTCTGTTTACTCTTCTGGGTACTTGTCAGATCTTTTTGGGTCAGTCTAAAATTTGCTTCGAAATTCGTGCAAATGGCATCTTTGACCAACCTGATGCTGGAAAACAGTCAGCGGTTTAATGGCAGCAATTACAACACCTGGAAGCAGCGAATGCTAACTATCTTCGAGTACCGACGTCTGGATGCGCTTGTTCTAGGCACAAAATCACGTCCTACCTCCGCTAGCACGCCCGGTGGGACCTCCGTTCAAACAGATCAAGATAAGTTTGATGATCGAAATCGAGAAGCTGTTATGCTTCTCAAGCTATCTATCATAGATGATCAGTTACCTCAGATTCCCTCTGGCAAGTCGGCTGCAAACATTTGGAAATATTTGAAGGAGTTGCATGAAACATCCGACAAGAGTCGCGTGTTCTTTCTAAAGAACCAGTTGTTCTCCATCATGATGGATGAACGTATGTCCTTACAGGAGCATCTCACAAAGATTAAGGACATTCGTGATCAGCTTGAAGCCATCGGTCGGAAGATGGAGGAAGAAGATATGGTAGTTATTACCCTGAAAAGTCTACCAACATCTTATGAGCATTTCATAGAAACTGTCAACATTACCTCAACTAATGTTGATCTGAAATTCCCAGAGTTGTGCACCAAACTTCTACAGCAGGATCGTTGGAAGCAGCAGTTTGGTAGCTGTGCTTCCTCATCCTCGTCAGAACAAGCTTTGCAGCTAAATTTCAGCCTTCTCAGTCATCACATCAAGGCAGTTCTCAGCAAAAGAGTGTTTAGTGTCATTACTGTCATAAGTACGGCCACATGAAGAAAGATTGCCGTCAGTGACTTGCTTCCGAACAAAAGAAGCTGGGAGGGTCAAATCAACAGGGAAATGTTGCTGAACATTCTGAGAAAAAGGAGTCCTTCTGATTTAGCCCGGTCGTTTGCTTGGTATATCGACTCTGGTGCTTCACATCATTTTTCTCTTCGGCGTGACTGGTTTACGGACTTCTATCCCTACAGTGATTCAGTTGTGTTTGGCGGAGGAGAGGAGTTCCAAATTATTGGCAGAGGAAATGTTCAGATACAATCTGGTGGGTGTCAGCTCATCTTTCTCAATGTATGCTACGTTCCTGGTATGGTTCTCAATATGCTCTCTGTGAGTCAGATCATGAGAAATTCTCCTCATTTGGATGTGGTGTTCAGTGCCCACAAATGTTCCATTATTGATCGAGAGAATCGTCTTACTGTTGCTACTAGTCTAGAGGATCATGGCCTATATCGGCTTACTGACACTGGTGATTCTCCTGAAATAGCTATGGCAGCTCGTGATTTATCTCTCAGTACTTTGTGGCATCAGCGATATGGACATCTCAACATCCAGTATCTCTCTCAGCTGTCCCGGGAGGAACTTGTTTCTGGCCTACCTCTGATTCAGACGCAGCATCTTGGAGTATGTGATGCTTGTCAAGCTGGAAAACAACATCGGACTCCCTTCAAAGATGGAGATTCTTGGCGTGCATCTCAGGTACTTCAATTACTTCATGCTGATATTTGTGGTCCTATGAATACATCTTCAGTTACTGGTTGCAAATATTTTTTGCTTATTGTTGATGATTTTAGTAGAAAGATGTGGGTGTACTTTCTTAAACAAAAATCAGATGCATTTAGTACATTTCAGAACTTTAAGACTTTGGTTGAAAACGAGTCTGGCTGCCGTATCATTTCTCTTAGAACAGATAATGGAGGGGAATTTTGTTCTACTGCATTCTCCGATTTTTGTGCTGAACATGGCATCAAACGCCAGTTCACCACACCCTACACTCCTCAGCAAAACAGTGTTGTTGAGCGTCGCAATCGTACGATTGTTGAGATGGCTCATTCTATGTTACAACACAGGAGTGTTCCTAATAAATATTGGGCAGAAGCAGTGTTTACTGCTGTTTACCTTCTTAATCGTTCCCCTACTTAGGCTGTCAAGAACAAAACTCCAGAAGAGTTGTGGTCTGGTCGTAAGCCCAAGATCAGCCACCTGAAGATTTTTGGCTATCTTGCATATGTTTGGATTCCTGATGCTAAACGCTCCAAATTAGATTCCAAGAGTCAGAGACTCATGATGACAGGGTACAGTGACAACCATAAGGCCTATAGGTTGATAGATATCGACACTGATCATCTTATCTTTAGTCGTGATGTTGTTTTTGATGAAACTCGAGGACCTTTTCTGTCTTCTTCTGAACAGTGTTCTGAGGAACTGCTTCACAGTGTTCCTCTTCCTTTAGCCACACCTGATGGGAGGGATGATACAAATAATGCTTGCCCTGGGGCACCTGATGCTGATCCTGTTGAGGCCCCCAAACATGATCCCCTTCCTGCCCCTGTTGCTGCTCCTGAACCTCCTCCAGCTCCTCCAAAGATTGGCTCTTCTACTCTCCGGCCCAAATGGTGGGCTAAAACTATTAGTGATCTCAGGGATGGTGAGCTCATCGAAGGTAGAGTTTCTAGAAATAAGAGCAAACAACAACCTACAGTTAATTTTGCTCTTATGGCTAACATTCATAGTGTTTATGAGCCCCAGACTTATTCCGAGGCTAAAGGTATCCCTGAGTGGGAATAGGCTATGGAAGCTGAATTTCAGAGTCTTCAGAAAAATCACACTTGGGCCCTTTCTGATCTTCCTGCAGGGAAGAAGCCCGTTAGCTGCAAATGGGTGTACAAGGTAAAATACAAAGCTGATGGAACCTTAGACAAATATAAGGCTCGTCTTGTTGCTCGAGGGTTCTCACAAAGGGAAGGTATTGACTATGAGGAGACTTTTTCTCCTACAACTAAAATGAGTACCATTCGCCTTGTTCTTGCCTTAGCAGCTCAGTTTGGTTGGAAAGTTCATCAGATGGATGTTAAGAGTGCTTTTTTGAATGGTGACTTACAGGAAGAGGTCTACATGACGCAACCTTCTGGATTTAAGGTTGCTGGTCAGGAACACAAAGTCTGTAAACTTGTGAAAGCTCTCTATGGTCTGAAACAAGCCCCTCGGGCTTGGTACATGAAAATTGATAAATACCTAACCGATCATGATTTTCAGAGGAGTCCATCGGATTCAAATCTGTATATCAAACATGTAGGTGATGATGTATTGTTTATAGTTGTCTATGTGGATGATTTGATCATCACTGGAAGTTCAGCACATTTGATCACTGAAATCAAACAGGATTTGTGCCGCACCTTTGATATGACAGATTTGGGACTCTTGCACTATTGTCTCGGAGTTAAGGTTTGGCAGACTGAGCACAGTATCTTTCTTTCTCAGTCCAAGTATGCCAGAAGTCTTGTGGACAGGTTCAGAATGCAGGATTGCAAACCTGCTCCCACTCCTATGGAACCCGGGCTCAAATTATCAGCTCAGTCCGATTCACCTGTTGTGGATGAATCTTTGTTTAGACAACTAGTGGGCAGCCTCATTTATCTTACTGCCACCAGACCTGACATTAGTTTTGCGATAAGCTACATATCCCGCTTTATGATAGCGCACAAGGCTGATCATTGGACAGCTGCAAAGCGTGTCCTGCGCTATGTTAGTGGTACTCCTGATTATGGTCTTCTGTACACTCAGAGTTCTGATCCTACACTATGTGGCTACACAGATTCAGATTGGGCCGGTTCTGTTGATGATCGTAAGTCTACCGCTGGATATGTGTTCAATTTGGGGTCCGGTGCTGTCACATGGACGAGTAAGAAACAACAGGCAGTGGCTCTGTCGTCCACCGAAGCAGAGTATCGAGGAGCAGTTAAAGCAGCTTGTGAGGCAGTTTGGCTTCGGTGGATGCTTGCAGATATGCATGTTCCTTAGTCAGGACCAACTCCTCTATTCTGTGATAATCAGGGATTGCTCAAACTGGCCAAGAATCCGGTCTTCCATGAACGAACCAAGCATGTCGAAACACATTGTCATTACATTCGTCAGCTGGTTGAAGACAAATCTATTCAGTTGCTGTATGTCCCTACCTTAGAGCAGTCCGCTGATATCTTCACCAAGTCTCTCGGTTCTGATAAATTTGTAAAATTCAGGGAGGCTATTGGTGTTATTGACAGATTGAGCATTATGGGAGGGTATTAGAATGTTTCTAATATTAGGTAGATTCCGTTTTTAATGCTCTATCCTGTTGCGACTCTTTTGTAGTCCGCTATGATTCTCATGCAATCTATTTTTAGATAGTTGCTATTTTTTTGTAACATTGGTTTTGTATATATGAGCCTCTGGCTCTTTGTAAATTTATCAATACAAAATATTCTGTTCATAATATTTTATATTCTACCGTTCGTTGTTCTTGCACATTAAACACTTCACTTTTCCCATTGGTTTCACTCCTATCTTTTGATATTTCTTTCCTCTTCCGCTGCTGATATGGACTTGAAAACATCAATTCATCTTCATCCTCATCCGTTATACCCAAGAATTGTGTGAAAGGAAGCATGTCTTATATCTTTTGAGGAAGAGAGCGATACTTGTCATAGCTGGTCATAATTGCTTTATTTGTTGGTGAAACATGAGGACTCTTATTTGTTCTAATAGATGGAGATGATCCACTAGAGTGCCCAAATTTCTTTGAAATTGTATCATTCAATCGCTGCAATTGACGATTGATCTTATGTTGTGACTGTTCTAACTCTTTCCACACCTATGTATCCTTAAGCAACTTCTCCATGATGACTCATCACGTTGCCCAACTGAAAACAAAACCAAACTGATTTCACCCAACAGGCTGGCAGGAATGTGGGTTTGATACCACTGAAAGATCCCTTACCAATTCTACCATGAATTTTTCAGTTTTTCCCTCTTGCCATAATGTCAAATAGTTGTCTTGCATGGTCTGATTTGGTTTTGCTGATTGTTTGTTTGAGTTTCATTGCTTGTTTCTCATTGCAAAATCATAGAGGAAACATAGAAATGAAAGAGAACTATTGCATAAGTGAAAGACAACAATTGCACTCAATAGAACTCCTTTTTTTTCAACCATATGAGATCTGATTACAAGTTTCAGAGGTTTGATATACATTATATCAGATTGTAACAATAGTCTAAAACCCATATATAATGCAATATTTGTTAAACAAGCACAGGACAATTGAGAAGGGGGGGGCAGGGGGGGGGCGTTGAATCAGTTCTCACATAATTCAAACTTAAAACTCAACACTTATTAATTCCACAACCACACTGTTTTGTTATTAAGTAAGAGCATGAAACACAAATAACAAAAAAGAAATCAACACAATGAACACCAGATTTTTACCTGGAAAACCCAATGAGGGAAAAACCACGATGAGGGTTAACTCACAATATAAAAGATTATAAACAAAATACAAAGGCTCACTGCCCAAAAGAGGACTCATTGTCCCAGTACAAAGGTTCACTGCCTACAGAAAGGACTCACTGTCCAATAGGGAGGCTCACTGCCTACAGATACAAAAGATTCACCACAACAATTAACACACATCTGTAACTTGAATAAAGATTGCAAAAACCTTTAGCTCACTGCCTTTAGGAATCTAACACAATGAAGAACTGCTGTCTCAACTCACTCACACACACACTTTTGCTCTTATGATTTGTGGCTCACTTTCGTCACTTTGCATCACACTGTCATAAAACTCTTCACAATTCGACTTGCTTTTATACCATCCTCATCCGTAGAAACTTTCTTCAAGGTTGGCCACAAATACCTCATTTTATAAATTCAAAATAGGTCGGCAACTCAAAATTCCCGTGGTGGAAAGGAATAAGAGTGGACCAAAAAAACATTTTTCAAGATCAAAAATAATATCTTGAAACAACCACACGCTTCCTTAATTAAATTTTATTCTTCGAATGAAGTGTAAACACCAGGTCGGCCAAACCCAATGAAAACACGAATGATCATTGATGTACACGCTTTCCAAACAAGAAGATGACACACGGACGCGACGACATGCTTTCTTATGGACTAGAATACACTTCAGAATCTTCTAGATACATCCGTAGCAAAACAACAATTTTCAATCACTGAACACCTTTCACCAGTCCGTCTGGACTGTATAAACTCACATTGAATTACTGAAACATGACTTCCAGATCACCAATCTTCAAGCCACTTTGCTAGAGCACAGAAAAGACCTTCACAAGACATATTCCAGAACCGCAAGATCTGAAACGAAATAGAGGAAAATTGCAGAGCAACAATATTTCTCCCAGTCCATAGAAGACCAACTTTACCAGAACAGTTCACATACTAGTGAACGTAACTTTCACGTACCATCAAACCAGAAGCTAAAACTCAGGAGATATCACCACTAAATCCCCATTATCAAGCCTTCAGATCTGCACAAGCATAGGATCAACACAGAAGAAATGCAAAACACATTCTGAACATTTTCATCATTCTGTTTTCTCATCTTTATTTAATTTTCTCAAAAGCACTTGGAAACTCATCAAACCAACACATCTACTACACCATAGAGATAGCTCCATGTACTCACAACATCTCAGCAGCATCTCAACCATACATGTACAATCTGCAACATACTGAACTATGTTGACATCAATGACAACATTAATGACAACACCACCAAACTTGCTCATACTTGCAACAATATTTGACTACCCAAAATGATAAACACATACCCGGATGTATAGCTCCAATTGTAGCTTGATTATTGAAGTCAAATCATGAATCACTTCGCTGTTACAACTTCAAATGGTATGGTTGAGTATGATGACGAAATAAGTGTTGTAGATGATCACCAATAGGCTGGAAATAATGATAAAAATCAGGAACATCAACCTTTTACCAAACCCTAAGTGCCTCCCAAAATACCCAACAAGCAGCCTTGATCAAAACTCCACGAATAAGGTACCAAATCGAAGATAAATTGTTGCCATGGAAGAATATGCAATAAAATCAAATACCCATGTGCCTTAGTTGCCATAAACTATCAAAATCTGCAATTATTTTCTGATAACTCACTGGTGCAATCAAATCTAAATGCAAGTTAACCTGTGATGAAGACCAATGATGCCCAAATGGAAACCCATATTAGATTTCCTTGTTTTGTGAATTGGGTTTTCGTCCAATTCACTATCCTCCAAGAGATATTGTATTCGGAATACCTGATATGCTGCTGAAACCCTCTTCAAGAGCTCAAACCTGCAATTTGCTTTTGTCAAAATGAGAATAGAATGCTCAAAAAGGAGCCCAACACATTGCTTTATAACCTCTCATGGACTTTTTTATAAAAATCAATAAAATAATCCTCCTTGAGGGTCTTTTCTCATCAAAAGAAAGGTGTATAGGAATGTAGAGACACTTTCTTTCAGTCAAGAGTATCTTAAAGCTTTCCTTGCCAATCTCATAGGCAATGACCTTTCTTATCATGATCAAATTATCTGCCTATCCTTTTTCCTATGCATCAAATGATAATTTAGTTTGATTCTTCCAATCAAATAAATATAAGGTATGAGATGATAATAGGTCATAATTCTTGACCTTTCCGATTATCTTTCTCTAGAAATCTCAATACCTTTTTCCTTGTAGATATCAAAAGATAATATCGTTTGATCTTTCGATCAAATAATCCTAAGTATGGGATTATTTAACTTTCTCTGCAGATCCCAATACCTCTTTTCTTGGATTATAAACTGTATGACTTATTTGTCATCATGACTTGCGAAGAAGACATTAGTTCCTCCAAACTGAGAACATACCCACGTTTTTTTTGTTGAATGGGGTGCTTTAACTCGAGTCAACCCACTCTTTTCCTTCCCCCCTTAGAGTTTCCACAACTTTTGATCTACTCAAAGTTGAACTCCTAGCAAACTCTTGCTTCTTTTGTAAGGATTTGTCGTTCCTTGCTGGCTTTCCATTACCCTTACCTTGTCTCAAGGCATACCTCAAATATACTTTTCCCAAAGTTAGATTTGTCTTTGATTTCTATCCCATAGATTTCAATAACTTGGATCATCCAACGGGAGATCTAATGAATAATCAGCAACTTACAAGTTATGGGACACTTCATTAATCCCATTCTCTTTTCAACATCCTTTTGGTGGAGGGTACTCCATATCCACAAAACTTTGTTGGTTGATGTTCTTTCCTACTTAGAACATTGTTTTCTTTGAAACTTCTATTGTTTTGACACATAGTGCCACATTGTATTCCCTTTCCGTTTGGAACATTCTAAACAAATGTTGACTTTCACAAACATAAAGGTGAGTTCAGCTTATACTCTAACCAATCTATGTTTAACCTCTGGTAAAACCATCCTGACTTACCACTTCAGGTTTCTTTATCCCCCAGTCACTTTTCAAGTGACTTAATTCCAATGCTTGGAATCTTTCTCTCTTTTAACCTCTAGAGATACCAAAGTTGTTTGGTCTCTTTTTTATATTTAAATCAAAACTCCAATAATCTGACTGATTTTGGTCGGTGGAACCTTGTCCACTTCGTTGATTACTTTATTTTGGACTATTCTGGTCTTTTCTTCTTCCTTGCAAGATCCTATCTTTACATAAGAATTAGGTTTTTATGTCGAGAGTTCTCCAACTCCTGTGGACACCTCCTTTGTTGACTTCCTTCTTCATTCTAATTTATGCCGACATTGCATACTCGTAGATTCATAGTGTTTTTACTAAATCCAAAAGTTCTTGACTCTTTGCAACTATAGTTTTACTACTATAACAAGGGCTATCTTATTCCTTTTGGCTGCCTTAGAGTCATAAAACTATTTCGTTGGATAAAGGTTTACTCTGGTTATTCTTCCTAACCTTTCTTCATAAATGATTGAATAATCTTCTGCAATCCTAAGTATTATCATAAGTTATTGGTTTAGGAGTTACACTCCAGGGACGACTCTTAACTAATCCCAATTTAAACAAGTTACTAGGAATCTCATCTTCCTTTCACTTTTCCCTCAGTTCTTTTCTCCTGCCAAAGTGGCACAAGAACTTTTTCAACCTTTATCTTCTGATAAGATTTACGCATTGTTGCGTAATGAGCTCATAGGTTCCTAGTGCTGAACCTAGTAGCTCTGATACCACATGTAACAACTTGACCCTTCGGTAAAGTAAAATTTCCATATTTTACATCCTACAAGTATGTAAACATGTTAACATGACATTGCAATAAAATTTTTCCTTTTCTTTATTGACAATACATGAACAAGATGCCATATCAAATTACAATAAAGATTTCGTTTCAATATAATAACTTCACAAGTACATGAAACAAGAATACATACCTTAACAAATATAGCTCCAATGAGCTTTAGAACAAATAGTAGTAAGAAGGTCCAGGAGTCCGTCCTTTCAAATCTTGGTACATCGGCCGCTTGCTGTGGAGGAGAAACATCACTCGGGCGCTTTTCCGCCAACCATGCTTATAATGCAGTCCCCCGTACACCTATCGTTAGATAGATGGCCCTCCCTTCGAAGAAGAGATTGGTAGGGTATCCTTTAACGATTACCAACTGAGCATAGTGCTGTGTTCCTACATAACTAGGTCCTGTGCATACGATATCTCTTGAACTAGTATGTTCTTCGGGATCACAATGAACTGATAGTGTAGTCTCAACTAACTCACATCTAAGTGGAAGTTGTACATTTCACTACTTTGGCCAAAGTATTCTCATTTAGTACTTCGAATGAAGGTCATCTATCATAAACACTACTCAGGGCCGATTTGCATTAAGGCTTTCTTACACTACGCGTAGGTTGGTCTATTCGGGGTAGTCCGTACCCTAGATGTCCTACATCAAGCTAACTACTAGAAAGGAGGACGGCTTAACAAGTACTCACAATTATCCCTCCTAAATTGGACAACTTCATCCTAGAAGTTTCATTAACTTGACTAAGTTAATCTACTAACTTGTTGTGATCGGTAGCTTATTAAACACCCTCATTTCTTCCCTAGTATTTAATAGCTACTTGAAAACATACACTCCTTATATGGAGTTCATAGCAAATTCACTTCTTATTGCATCTATGATCCTAGTGTAATTTGTACACTAAATGCAAGCAGGTGCAAACAGTAGTAAACATGCAATACCATTCTTTAAATCATAAACTACTCCTTGTTTATGGAACTAAAAGCAATTCCTAACCTTTGCATAATCAGTAGTTATTCTTTCAGAATTACATTTAGAAAATCGTTCTAAAATATGAAGAATCGAACTAATTATAACTCCCTATCCTTGTACATTCAGAAGATACAATTTCAGACTTTAATTTGGAAATTCGTTCTAAAGCATGAAAGAATAATAGCATGCCTGGTTTAAGCTTTCCACAGATGATGATCTAGATTGAGTCTGCAGTACTTTTAGCCTCCAGCCAAGACCTCCAGCCAACTCTCTTACTGACAATGTACTCTTATACACAGCTGAAAGACAATCTCAGCCCCTCACTGTTGGACTCAAAAATGGTGAATGACAGATATGATTCTCTATCAATGTGAATTATGCTCTCAGAATATGATGAATGCTCTCCCAGCAAAATAAAACTCTCCCTCATAGCTAAAGAAGAATACTTAGAAAATACTTTGAAACCTTTAGAATAAAAGCAGACTCGAATTCAAAACTGTGTGAAATAGAATGAGCTGAGTGGCTCTTAAATAGGCTTCCTGCTCAACCAATTCCCTCTTCTAATGGCGTCCAAGCTGCAAGCAGGGTTTTAGAATAATTCAAATATGAAATGTGGCAAACGCTAGAGAAGATTCGACCTCCTTTTGTGACAGCAAATGAAGAATGGTTCATTTTGCACATGATAAAATCCAAAAATATGACACCTACAGGGAATGGTGCGATTCAACAGGTATAGATAAATGATGATAATTACAGAGAAAAAGTCCCTTGTTCTATGCACACCACACTTCCTACTTTCCAGGCTGCAGTCGACACCATTGAAGTCACGCTTCAATGTTGGTCATGGTCGTTCTACAGGTGTGTCTCATTTTCACGGGAATTTCCTTCATTTCCTTTTATTTTATTTTTCTAAAGTTTTACAAAGTTTGAAATGAAATATTTTCTGCTTTGGTGTGATCTTCCAAAGGCATTCGATTCAATTTTAAAGACATTATTTTATTTCATGGAATTAATCGACTTCCATAGTTTCAAAGAAATATTTAACTTTGATAAAATAAAGTCTCTCATTTCCAAGTTTCGATTTCCTTTCTACACTTTATGATATTTAAATAAAGTGCCTTTTGAAACTTTATCGATTTCCAATCTTTCATTTTCAAGGAGTAACATATATATTTATATATTTATTTTATTATATTTAATATATATATATATATAGTATAGTTTTACTTTACATTATTATATATCTATGTATATATATTTAAATTTAATAATTTAAATAAACTTATATACATTTATATATATTTTTGTAAAAACTATATTATATATATATTTTATATAATATTAAATATATATATATACACACATACATATTTAATTGCAAAGTACGTATATTGCGAGCCAGTCAACATACTTTCATTATACGTACCTATGTATATGTGTATATGTAAATTCCGAGGTAATGTCCACATAATATTATTCATATTCACGTATATACAACATGTTGGTTGTGGGTATGTATACATGTATATTTGCTTGTATATTTTCCTATATGTATACGTATTCATAAATGCATTTATATCGATGCATTCGTACGACATATCCATTTGCTCTCATATGTTTGCATCGACATGAATATACTTATGGATACGTGTATATACTATATACATGTATCCATGCCCACCTCCTAACCAGTAACATAATTCCATATACAGTTACACAGGCAAGCATCGCTTATTCATGCATTCAGAAGAAGATAAGACTCCTAATGTCAACAAACAAGCCTACGCATGACTTAGCCATAACTTAACTGACTTAGCTTACTCAGTCTATAGGATGTGTGTGTATGCTCAATTGGTACTCGTTACTGTTTACCCAACCAAGCTCCTCCTCTAGTGATATCTCTCCTCTGCCTGGAGGAATGGTCCTCTTACCTGCACACCATGACACGACAACAAGAGTCATATGCTCAAAACAAGCAGTATTCATGAAACATTTCAAAAGTTAGATTATTCACAAATCAATAACCTTCTATTCTCCTTTATGCAGTATTTCACCAAGAATAACATCAAATGAAACAACATTCATATTGAAAACAAGGTATAAGCATCATTAATTCATCTCCAGGATTCACATTTACTCTATCTAGTAATGGCAAATAGTAACATCACAATTTGGGATGTAACAAAAAATAGCACTGCTATAAATAGTAAGTATAAGCCAAATGCCCAAAACTGAGCGAAACTGAAGAACAATGAGGAAACTGTGACCAATTGAAGATGGCAACATCAAGACCGACCACTGCTATAAATAAAAACCCCTCTGAAAAACCCAACACTGAACAACAATGTTGGCAATTGAGTCCCTTAACCACATCAACTAGCCTACGAGAACTCTGGAATAGGCTAATTGAGTCTCTGCACTGCTTAGGAGTTAGAAGGGGACATTATAGACATTACTAGCCTACGAGAACTCTGGAATAGGCTAATTGAGTCTCTGCACTGCTTAGGAGTTAGAAGGGGACATTATAGACATTCACTTAAGTTTGGTGGATTTCCTCCTTGGCACACTTTTGCAACACCACTGGCACCTTTGTTGTAACTTTAGATTGGTTTAACCCTTCTAATTGTGCACCACATAAGTGACAATTTACATTACAGCGAATAGTGGAATTTTGATGACTAATGGCCACTAGAGTGATGCTTTTCAGCTGGCATTGCCAAACAAAAGTGCAACCACATTGTTTTTAAAATGCTTCGTGCTTGCCACATTTTTACTCATCACTTGCCCACTAGAAGTCAACACTTTTCAATGGCACAACCACTTAAAACTTGCAATTCTCTTATTAGTTAATTTCTTTCACTCATATTCTTGGATGTGTTTTCTTAGTTGCTTCGCCAGCTTAAAATGGAACTAACTTCATTGCTTTATCTTCCATGTTTGTTGTCACAGTTTTGTTGTGCCATCATTAGCTCGATCAGAGTTTTAGATTGGCATTGCTATCGATAAAGTGTCACTTTCACTTAAGTTTGATGCATTTCCAACTTGGCACACTTTTGCAACACCTCTTCCACCTTTGTTGGAGTTTTAGACTGACATTGCCAAGCAAAAATGTGCTGTTGCCTTGATGAAGATTGCTGCAACAAGTTGCTGATATTCCATTCTTCAAACAGCTGAAAACTGCCATGAAACTGTAGGATTTTGATCATAAATCTGTATTAACAATCTAAAACCTAGGCAGCTGGATAACCATGAAATGTAATCTTCAAATCAACAAAATCCTAGTGCCAAGAATCCCTTCATAACATATGAAAATCTTCATGGAAACTCTAGGGTTTGTTAGAAATTGGCAAAAGGCCGCCTCAAAACCCTAATGGCACGTTGGAAAATTTAACAAGTGTAACGAAAATTTTGCTGAAAATTGATGACGAGCTTATCAGAAATGAAGGAACAGCTATGACTGTCTTCTTCCTATTAATAAACCTGCATATAACAAACCTTAGTGCTTGAACTATGCCTCCCAATGCTGCACTTCACCTGGAATGTGGAATAAAGAATAACAGAAATGATATGTGGACTTTCAAGATGTTTTATCCTGTTTGCTTTATGTTCTAATCATGAATTAGGTTAGATGCACTTTGGAAGAGTCTTTGTTATCTTAAAAGTGGCCCAACTCAGATTGGAGCACTCTAGGGAGATCTCAACCACTTTAAAGCAAGTTGTAAACATGCTGAATGCACTATTTGTTCAAATTGCCACTTAAACCTGACTTCATCACACTTGGCTGGCTTCCATGGGTTATTGCCACTTAAATAATGGCCAAACCTTCCAAGGCATGTTCTAAATGAATCCCTACCACTTAAAAAGTGGTCATGATGTGCTAGGCATGCTTTTCAGATATTACAGCCATTTAAACGTAGGCTTAGGTGAGCATTTCACCTGTCTTTAGCACTGAAAAGTGGCTACTAACAACCATGTGTGCTCATAGAAGGATAGGACCACCTCAAACATTGGCAATCACCTGATTAGCATGCTTTATGTGAGTCCTAACAACTTAAACATGTGTTTATATCTGTGTGGCATGCTCCATGAGTATTTCTGCCACTTAAACAAATGGTATCCATCACCTAGGCTCTCTTCTCTGTTGCCTTTGCCATTTCCTCCCAATTAAGACCAATTTCCTTCTCTTAGACAGACCTTCATTGTTATACAACAACACCTTGGATGGTGAGTTCTTTTGACTTGTTTTCAGATATGGCTTAGATAGATTGGAACAACCTTAAGAATGAGGTCTTTCCACAAGGCAAGGACAAACATCAAGGATATAACCACGAAACTCAGCTTATAATTGCATCAAATTGATTGATAAACACAATGAAACATGCAAGAAAGATTTTTGACATAAAAAGTTTCATAGGGGTGAAACAAGTAATAAATCATCTTTAGTATTTTATTTCAGCCATTCACAATAATAATAGGTCAGACAGCAGTGATGATGATAAAGATGAAATAGCAGCAGCAAAATAGACAGTTTGTTTGAATGGCAAGCATGATATTGTAGGGTATTTATGTAGGATGAATATTGTGATTTTTATTGTTCAGTAATGTACCAGATTTCGTCATCAATTGCAGTTCTATTTTGAGTGCATATTGTTTAAATCTATGTCATAGGGTTCACTAAATTTGATCCAAGAAGTTTGAAATTTGAGGAGTTTACAGAAAACCAAATTTTTTGTTTCAGTTTGCCATAAAACTCATATAGAAAAAAGGGCATAAGTTTTCTTCATTAAAATATATTTTAAAAACATGTTTTTGATTATTTTTTTAGGTGTAAAAATGTATAGTGAGCTTCATTGCAAGCTTCACAACTTGTTTTGCGATTCTGCCCTGTGGAGTACAAGAATGTTTAGTGTTTACTGTTTAGTCGCTGTTCACTGTTTAGATGCGATGGCTGTTGTTGAGTGCAGACTATTGGCAATTGCTTTGTTTTGCCATTGGTGTGAACCAATTGAAATCTGTTAGTTGCAAGAGTCACTGTGGGTGGATTTGTTTATCTTGCAAGCGGATGGAAGGAAGATGATAAATAGGACCTACAGAAACAAGGCTGCCTATGTTCTTGTCTAGACATTGAAATTTCCCATCTTGTACAATTGATGCTGGTTGCATCCTGAGTTGAAATATGTAATAGGTGTAGACCTATAGTTCTATATTTATGTTTCATTCCTTTTAGGTTTTGTTGTTTTTGTTTTTTTGGTTTTTATAAAATTTAGCATAGTAAAAATGTATTGACCTTGCTTTCATTTTTAGAGTAGTAAAATCTAATATTTAAAACTATTTAATTTAGATTATGAATTATTAATATATCCAATTTGTTAAATTGAATGTATTTAACATTTACAATGTTTAAATTAATTTTTTTAATCTTACTTATATTTTAATATTCTAAGAATTTTACTAATCAATTTTCATCACAAATTTTTTTGGTAAATATTATTTTGCGAAGTTTAATCTGAATTTTATCTTTGTCAAATACGAACACAAACCTTGTGACATAGCTTTAAACCAATGCATTATGTTTTTCAAAGTTTTTATTTAATTTTAAATGGAAACAATATGTTGGTAATGCATGTTGATTCAATTGTTTATTATTTTTTTCTTCTTTTCTTACAGTTTAAGAATTGTTAAAATAAGTTTAATATTTTTTGATCTATATTTGGTCAAAGCTAATGAACACTTGAAGATTTGCTCAATCATCATTAACTAATTTTGTTATTTTGAGATCACTCAAATTTGAAACTTTGGATGAAAAATGGCTGAATCTTCTAACCATGTAGTGAATGATGGTTGACAATAAGCACATTTGTTGGCGTAGATAAATTCATCTCCATATTGTCTTGAGGATACTAAATTTCAGATGCATTGCCTAATGTCAACTTTGCGAGATCTCCCTTATTTCAACGTGTATGGTTTTGCCATGTTCTTAGCTATTTTCATAAAAAATGGAAGATGGACAGGGTAGTTTGTTCAGAGCTCTACCAAAATTTATGTGTACTTGATATTGGGAACAGTTGGGATGGGAGGATATCACAATTGAGGCTACAATGCTTGTGGATGATTGTATACTAAGGATCTTTGTTTTTGGGAAATGAGAGTTCCTTTATATGCCAGCTTATATTGGCTGTGGTCCTGTTACAGTGCTGGAAAGAGTCTTGTTGCTGAGATATTGTTGCTGAGAAGAGTTATAGCTACCGGAAAGAGAGCTTTACTTGTTTTGCCATACGTATCTCTTTGTGCTGAGAAGGTATATTTTTCTATATGCCAGATCTTTGGCTGTTAAGATGCAATTTTCTTGTTAAGATGGTAAGAGTGCTATTTAAGAAGTGGGCAACTTATCAGTTTGACTGTCTTTGTTATTACGTTTCTCATTAGTTTCTTGTTTGTTAAGACAGACTGAACATATGGAAACTCTTTTGGAGCCACTTGACAAGCGTGTTCACAGTTTTTATGGAAATCAAGGCAGTGGAACATTACCCAAGGATACATGCCTTGCTGTATGCACAATAGAGAAGGCAAATTCACTTGTCAATAGATTATTGGAGGAGGGTCGTCTGGCCGAAGTTGGAATTATGGTGATTGATGAACTTCATATGGTAAGCTAAACATGCTTTTCTTTTTATTAGTCTTTTGTAGCTATTTTGCATTGATCCATTTCTTGCCTAAATGCTTGTATTCCTGAAATGTTGGATCTTTTGTTGATTTGACTTTCTTTTTCCTCTTTTTTTCTTTTTTCCTATTTTACTGATTCTGTGCAGTCCCTTGTGATACATTGTAATTTGCATCTCATATATTTAACTTGAACAAGTTTAATTTTTTTTTTTTTTAAAATTTAAACAAGTTTAGGCATAACAACAAAGAACTACAGCTACATTCCCTAAATGTATATTATGTAATAGCCTTCTTATTAACCAAACCAGATACAATTCTGAGCTTATCTGTAACATTGCCAATTTTTATCTCTTCTAAGTGGTCTAGTCATTTTGTCTACAGTCTTCTCCTCTACAGGACAATAATAAAGACAAATGTCTTCATTATCATTAATTGGCAGATTTAATGGTGATGAACCTCAATATGATTGGTGTGAGCATGATAAATTGGATACTTCACCACCTTTAGGGCTTCCTCATTATCATAAAAAGACTGAAATTGGTGTAGTGGGACTATGTTGAAGATTGACCAAGATCTGTTGTAAACATTGCACCTTACATGCTGTGTTTATTATTGCTTTATATTCTGCTTTAGTGTAAGATGAGGTGACCATATGTTGTAACTTGCTTGGCCATGAAATTACTCCTAATCCAAGAATGTAATGTCCCCTTTTTTAGCTTGATCTTGCTTTTGGATGGTTTGGCCTATTCCTGACCCTCGTAGGCAAACACAGATGGTTAGAGGGTCCTCCTTGGCAGAAATCAGAGTGTTTTCACCTTCAGAGCTCAGTGTTGGTTCATGCTGGCCTTCGTTAGACTCAGTTCTTCATACTTACTATTTATAGGAAGTCACCATTCCAAGGGAGTCAGGGCTACTAAATTTAGTAAGGCACCTGGATAGGTCTCAGATGCAGCGTTGACCTCTTATTTAGTTGGATGCGCGAAATATTAAATGTTTAATGATTAATTATCATTAAAGGTACTTCAATGATAATTATTATAAAGTTAAATTATAAAGTAAAAGTGTACTTTATTTTCGATGAGGCCAAGACCCTCAATTAAATTCACTTAAAGTACATTTTTTATATTTTTTATTTTGGGCGCCCAAGGTTAGTGAGATATTATAAAGTTTTTATTAAAAACCTAAAATGGATTTCAAAAGAAGATTAAAAACAGCTAAAGAGGTCGACCTTCTTGAGGAATTATAAAAGGGCATCAAAGGCATTCATTTTTGTTTATCATTTGGAGAATATTTTATTTGGGTTCTGAAGTTTGAGCAGGTTGGAGGAATTCCTAAGGGTTTCTGCTAGTTCCAGCATTGGAGAACGAACACTCTTAAGTGTTATGCAATTTTGAGGCTGTGAGAAACTAGCAGATATTATTGCTTGTGTGGTGGCTTCATTACAGGAGTTAACTTGCGCTTCATTGGAGAATAAATCAAGGGTTTCAAGAATTATTTATTTGCAGATCAGCTGTGGAGATCATTGGTGGTTCACACTTGCATCGATTTATTGCATGTAAGGCATTTTGGGAATAGAGTAGAGGTCTGATATTAAGTTACAGTGATCTGATAAGAAATATTAGAGACCACGATTTTGCTTATTGAGGCTTCATTGAGCATCAATTTCTTCATCCACTTGGAGTGCTCCATTCCTAGAGGCATGACAATGAAATCTAGTGGTTGAAAGGACTTCAAAGGGTTGTGAATTATTTTATATTTAAATCGCTGGTCTGAGACAGGGGCGGCACACTTAGAGGGCAATTGGACTTCACAAAAATCGTCATTGCATCAATAAGGTTGCCTTTCCTTCATCGACTTGGGGAACTATCAATCAGGTTCATTGATGATCATTTCTTTGCATTGTATTGCTATTTTCTGAGCTATCTATATTGTTATATCAGTCATAGAGGCGCTGCCAGACTTCATGATTTGGTTGCATTTTGTAAGTCAAGAATCTTGGCTGTCATACATTGTAATTGGCGCATCAATAAAAGAGAAATAAGTTGCATTGGTTGAATTGTTCATGTAATATTGCTCATATCTTGCATTCTAGTTTGCAAGCCAATTGTTTGACGAAATGTCAGTTGGCTGTAGGTGATTATTTTAATGTCTAGATCATTTATATGCATTGAAAAGTCAAAAAAGAAATTGCATTTTCATCTTAGTCCATTGCTTAGATATTGTAGTGTTTATTTGCAAGCATTTAAACTCATTTGAAACCATTTCAAGCAAGCAAGGCAAACTGAAAAACACTAATCCAGCAAGTAAGAGGTTGTATGCAAAGTGTTTGACAATATGCCTTGAGCCTATAATCAACATTTTGAGGTTAGAACTAGCAAGGCTCATTACAAAGAATAAAGATATATCGAGTTGTAGATTGAGGAGTATCAACTAATCAGACCAATCAGAGTCAAATGCCCTAATAGTATGAAATCAGTAGGGCATTGATAAAGAATGCGAAGGTGAAGGTTCCTTTGGCATATTGAAGAACATGTTTTGTAGCTTACCAATGTTTTCTTTAGGCTTGGACATGTATCCAGAAAGGCAATTATTGCAAAACATAAGTTTGGTCAAGTGTGTTTTAGATAAATCAAAATTCCCACTAGTTGATGATACATTGATTGATTGATAGGTGGAAAATTTAGTTTTAGTTGAGAGTTTTATCCCAACTTCCATGGGTGTAGACGATGGATTACACTCACACATCTTGAACCTTTCTAAAACAGATTTGTCATACTTAATTTGTGATACAAATATAACATGCTTAACTTGCCAAAATTCTACACTTAAACAGTAATGCATAAGATCAAGATCACACTTGCAAGGTGAAATATGCTAACCAATTTTTTTGATAAATTAACACATCACAACCAGCACTTAGCCAACTTGATTAGCGTTAGCTCCCAATAGAAAAAACCAAACTTGAAAGAACTTCTCAACGTCAAGAATGTGCACTCAAGATCCCACTGAGGGCGAGGTGCTAACATATGACGGAGTGTTTAATTGAAAGCTAGAAATTAATAGGCGGATAACCAGCCATGAAAAGCATTTCCACGCTACCACCAAACAGTGGGGGGAAAATATTACAATTAAAACAATTCATCTGCTGCGGGCATCCACAGAGTCGTGGGGATTCACCACTATGAAAGTGGGTACAAGAGTGTTACAATCAAATTATCCACACTGGCGGTAAACCATCCAGGGGTACTTATGTGAGAAGAATAAGAATTAATTGCAGCAATTAAACTGGAACAGTACTACTGTTTACAGTTTGTACAAATAAGAAATAAGCTGCAAATTACAAAGAATTACAATAGTCTTCAAACACATGAGTAATAGATGATTCCTTACAATTATTTAACCCTCTAACTGCTGATAATGAATCAAAAATCAGAACTACTTAAGTCTGATACAGAAAACAGAAAACTGGAAATGTCAATCAGCAACTGTGAAAACCAAAGAAATATTCATAACTCACTCATTTCACCTCCAAATCGAATGAGACCAAGTGCAATGGATTGCTAGAAGGTAGGCGACCAAGCTGAGATGAAGTAACAACTTCAAAGAACTCCTGTTAATTTTGCACAAATCCCAAAGCACTTCCAGAAAAGTACGACCCTCCTTGAAGGGGCGATTTCTCTTTAAAAATCAAGTTCTCAATAATAAAATCCAAGAATTGGCATGAAGGGGCGCCCTTGAACAGCAAATAGAATGGTAAAATGCCTAGAACCAATTTCAAACTGGAAATAAAGTTATAACTTGAAATCACCTTCAGCTGTAGATGAAACGGCAAAACCAAAATTGATAAATCTTCAAAATTTCTTCACAATTGAGCTCAATCTGCTAGTCTGGATGAGAAGCAGCAAATTCCAACTAGATGTTGTATTTCAAACATGAAATTGGATAATTGGCTAGGAGGTAGCATCCTCGAAGCAAGATTTCATTTGTCATTCCGACAGCATAACAGTATGATAACATGAATGGATGAAATGCTGGAGCAAAATCCTCATTAAATAGAAGCTCACAAACTCTTCAAATTCTTGAGAAGGCATTCCAAAAGACACAGGAGTCTTTTCAAATTTCCAAAAACAATCATCTTCTCAAGATGGCGTTCTTTTGCATATTTATGAATTTCACTTTATTTAAAAATAAACTCATTTAAAAGTGGCGTCCACTTTTATCAAAGGCAAAGGCAATAAATAAAGTGTAATTAATTCCTCATGAAGGCATCACCCTTCCAAGTCCCCTTTTTAAACACAACTTAAAGTTGTTCTCTTAGGCCAAGGGGGGTCAACTGCAAAATATAACCTCGATGCCTTTATTTAACATAAAAATGCCTTAAGTGGTCAAACTTGAACTGCAAATAATTGCTCCAACTGGAAATGAAATACTGAAAGCTGACAAACTCCATACTGCTTAAAATAGAATTTACTATAAATAGTAAACTCTCAGAAAATGCCAAAGAACCTCAGAACAGGAAACCCTAATTTTACCTCACACACGCCTACAGGCTTCCGGAATAGGTTGATGAGTGTTAGAACAGATTATTGATGAGAAGGGGACATTACACAAGGTTCAAATCATTGCAAAACAACAAATATAGGAGCAAAATTTACTTGCTCACCACCTTGTACAAGTTGTTTTTAAGGTCATGTACATTGACCTTCTAGTAATTTTGGTGTTTCATCTTCTTAAACATCTTTCAAAATGGTTTAATACCACTTTGGTCTTTGTTACTTGTTTTCTTGAGCATGCTCTAAAGGTTGGGATCACCTTGTTCATTATCTAGTTCTTTAGCCTTCCAAAGATCATACAAACTATAGTAGCAAAAAAATTTCTTGAGATTTACTTGACAAAAAGAAAGATTAATCGTAATTCAATGAATCAGGAAATTAAAAAATAATGAAAAATTCATAAAATAGAGAAAAAATGGGCATTTATTTGTGTTTTGCGAGGATGTTTACTTGGCCCTCTAACCGCCGACGTCGTCCCTACTGGTGTTTTGGGTATGGTGGGATGATAGGTGACGTCCCTTGGCTGTCTCCAAAAGTTTTTGAACTGTCAAAATGTTTGGAAAACACAATGTAATGGAAGGAAACGTCTAGGGGATGCTTGACATTGTGATTGTTGTTAATTTGGGTGTTTGTAGCTTTGATTATTAATACTTGGGTACTTTGATTTGTGAAGTCTTGTCTTGTCTATGTAATCCATTGTTTGTTTAATTTGCTTCAAAAATATTTGCATAAGGTGTTTAGTGTATGTTTCATCTTGAAGTCTATGTAGAAGCCAAAAAATATTTCAATGCATGTTAGGTTTTCTGTATTATTCCAAACCCTCAAATCAAACCTTTTAAGTATTGTACATAATTTATGTGTTCTGCATAAAGGAGCTGCCCCTTTCAGCATAGAGGGAAATCACATTGTTTCTAGTGGTCTTCCCACACACGGTTGAAATTTTCACTACCCATTGGACAAGTCACAAATTTAGATACAAAGAGGTGGCATTTTGAAGCACTAATAGGTCATTTTATCATCCTTCGATTCTATTCTCTTGAAGAGGTATTATCTACGACTGTTAACTTAAAATGATGAAAGGGACCAAAATTCTATTTGGAAAAATTTGACCTCATCCCCCTTGTCAATCCCCTTTCCCCTTGAAACCACTTCGGAAGACCCAACAATCAAAAAATTCGATTATGACTTGAATTTGGGTAAACTTTCCAAATCCACGTCCTTGCTAACCAATCCAATTATTCTTATTCATCCATAATTGATGACTTTTTGTATTCCAAAGTGGAACACTCACCTTCCCCTTTGACTTTCTTCATTTCTTGACATTCTTTTGTATCTATTGAGGTTCTTCATTTGAAAAGGGGGAAAAGTAGTTTGCTTGTAAAAACACTCAAATAATGTTACTAGTTGTACCATAGTAACATAAATAAAGAATTACATGTGGTTACCTTATCATGTATCCTTTTTACAATTAAAATAATTGGGAGACCCATAGCCTATTTCTTTATTTCTCATAAGCTAAAGGATAATGTTAGGGAAATAATTTAATAATAATGTTTTAAGTTAGTCCTAGTAATATTATTTGAAAACATTGTAAAAGGTTAATTTAAATATTATTACTAGTTAGATAAAGTGAGCCATCTAAATGGAACATAATAAGACCTTTTGTACTGTTTTAATAAAATATTTTCAAGTGAGCATTTTTGGAGGAAAAAGGGGTGAGGACTTTTTGGAGGGAAAAAACAATTCAAAAATTGGGCGCCAAAAAGGAGTCTATAAAAGTGAGGCAATGGCTCAAATGGAGAACATCCAATTTTTATAAAATCAAACCCTTTCTTTCATAGTTTCAATGTCGGTGTTCAATTATTGCACTCGAGGATGCAAACTCTTGTAGTATGGAAATTCAGAGGACGATTGTAGGTTATTTCTAGTTTCCAATTTGCTATAGTACCAAAACTACAATATTATTCCGTTTTGGTAGGTACATTGCCACTATAATATCACTATAGTTCATTGTCATTATGATAAGTATTTATAACAACAAACATATCAGCATATGAGTTCTTGCATTTGTTTTTGAAATATAGCATTGTTGTTTGATTTTGAATGTTGTTTCTAATAATATTCTCAATTTTCAATGGTAATTTGTTTGTAACAAATTTGATACATTGTTGTTGCATCAATAAATACAAACATTTCATAATGTACATAATTTTATTAATTTATTTCAAATGATAAGTAAGTAGCTTGTTGTTGTAATTAAGTTGGGTAAATATTTTACTAACTGTTAAATTCCAAAAGTTCCTGATCCTTACATAGATAAGAACTTCAAAAATTTGGAGGGCCTCTTAAAATACTAAAAAGGGACGTACTTCCATTTAAAATGTATCTACTCCCTATGTCCTGTCCTTATAACTTAGGTTAGGTTTTTCAACAAACTAGTCAAAATTAGGTCAACTTGATTCAAGTTGGCAAAAAATTGGATTTTGAAACTAACCATGTAATTGAAAAAATTGGCAATTTTTTCAAATTGACCACGTGTTTTTGCCTATAAACCTTGCAAAACTATTTTTTGTGTTTTTATGAGCATTTTAGTGCCTTTTAATTTGTGGTGTTTTTTTTTGTTTGAAACCTATGTAATTTAATTCCATTTACACTTTTAGTTTGTAATGGCATTCCTATATAAGTATACTGTTACTATGAGCTGTACCCATACACAATTTTCCATATAGAGTTATTATTTGAGGCAAAACACAAATATTTTCTAACTAGTTGCTTTGCTTCTTAAGGAATCCTCCTCTTCCATGTTCATGAATGTTGTGTTTTTAAATTCTAATTAGTGTCATTGCATAGCCAATAAAAGACACTTTTCGATGCACAAAATGAGGTGAACATCAAAGCTTGGATGCAAGATGTTTGTTATGTTGTACAAATACATTTTTTCGTACTAAGCAAATCTAAGTATAAAACTTATTGTTTGCCATTTGTAAGCCATTTTTGAGTCCTTTTTGCTAGCAGTTTCCAATGTTGTCATCATCAATTCGAGTTAGTACCTATAGGGACCCACAAGTGGATGTTTTCAAGCAAGTTGGAGGATGACATATAAATGATCTGAAGCATGCCAAAGAGAAAGCAAGTGATGTTGAAAGGCTAACATCAGATGAAAGTGACTCTAAACATATTGGGTGTGCCTCTAGGGGGTCCAATGCCATGTTGCAAGGCAAAAAATCACGTAAGTCATAAGTGCTTGCACTTTTCACTGTCAACAAAGAAATTGATCATTTAAGTAACTCAAAAAACACTTTTTTCACTTAAATAACACATATCAATGAAGAATTAGAACAAAATTGCACTTTTTCACTTTAGCGACCAAACTCAACATTAAATTAGAAAGCAAATGTGACTTTTTTAATACTTAAGTGAAAAATGGTGCCTAGGATGAGTTAAGTGTCAAAGTGTGATAGTGAAATCAGATCAAAAAGTGGCTTCAAGAAGCTTGGGTGTCCCTGCCTTGACTTAATGTGAAGATGTCACTTGCAAAACATGAAAAAAGTGCATCATACTCTCCACGAGCACATAAATATGTCAGTGTCACAATGTGAATGTGAAAAGTTAAATTGTTAGTATGTGTTTGGCGTTGAAAAATACCAATAATTTGCAAAAATATAAAATGTGTTGAATTGAAAACATAGTTGATAGTGTTAAAGATAATTGATAACTCCTCATCCTCTAGAGTAATTGTGGCAAGTCATGCAACAAATATATCCAAGTTGACACATTGAAGGGGTACATCTCAATTCTATGTCTCCTCTTGCTTGTAGTTGTCTTCCTTATGTGACAAAAGGTGCAATTTGGAATGCAAATAGACCAAATATTTTACCTTTTTCGAAGACAACTGGTTACACTTAATATAGTCGACAAAATGAATACAACATTTGTCATTATAAAACATAATATATAGCTATGAAAGAATAGTAAGAATGTAAAAAAAATAAAAATGCTTGTATATGGTAGAATTTTGATTGGAAGAGGTTAGAGGAAAATAAAACTTTGCCCATGGAGGTACCAACATGTATGAGTATCCTTGTACTTGTTTCAAAGAGCACTGAATTTGTGATTTTCTAATGAGATGAAGCTACCAAACTCATTAAGAACATTATCCTTCACTTTTGGATATGAGAAGATTCTTTTGAATGCAACCTTCTACCCATGGGGAACTTCAATGATCCTTCACTTTTGGATATGAGAAGCTTCTTTTGAATGCAGTCTTGTATGCATGAGCAACTTCAATGTCTCTACATGGTGTCACTCTCCTAGGCAAATAAAGTATCTCCATGTTGTAACATTTAGGAGTCAATGCAATTACATAGGGATGCAAAGGTGTGGCCATCTTGTTCAAATGCTCAAAAATGATAGTTTTAACTCTTACGAAAACTGCTTTTGTGGGGTCATTTTCTTTCAATGCCATTATGGTTTTTATTGTTTCTATCATAGAGTCCATGCCATCATATATTTCAACCAAACACAACTAATCCATATCAACAAACTTGATCATTTTCATGATGGGCTTGGTGAAACTCAAGATGTAATCCACACAAGCCAACGAATCATTATCGAAGGTTGTTAGTTTTAGGATAAAAAATGAATAAGCAGAAAACACAGAATAATGAACAATATGTGAACAATAGAACATAGCAAGATACCTTGGGAAAACCCTCCTTGAGGGAGAAAAACCCAGCAACAATATATCAACTATATATTGAATGAGATAGCAAAATGCTTTACAATGAGGCCAATCACAAGGCCGATCAGATATGATGATGATAGCATCACACTTGATGCAAGTACACAACCAAGAATAATATAGAACTCCAATAATATCAATCTGAATATGACCAAACACAAGGCCAATAATAAGGCCACACACAAGGCCGAATTGGAAATATAACTTCTCTCTTAGAAGCAAATAAATGATATCTCCTTTATGAATCGATCTCCTTGAATCAAAAGCTCGATCTGCTGTAGAAGCGAATTTCTCTTATGTGCGAACTTGTCTTAGATGAAATTGAATCATTAAAGAATGAGAGCTACCTTCTATATATACATGATGTGGTGTCATTTCATGAGAGGTCGGCTTGATTACCAATCAAGGTGTCACTTCATAAAAGTCGGCCTTATTAAAGAATAAATAACAAGTGGGCGCCTTGCATAATATTTAAATTTTATTTAATATTTATTCTCCAAGAAATCGTGGGAGAAAGATCTCTCGCCGCTACACATTATATCATCAACACTCCCTTCTAGCTAGGGAGGTATCTTTCTCAATATCCATGTCATGGAGTCTCTCAACATGACACCCACAATGGCTACACCCATTTGTGGAAAAGAGCTCATCACGGAGTCACTCAATGTGATATCGTCATGGAGTCGCTCAACATGACGTCCACCATGGCTACTCCTATGTATGGAAAGAACATGTGCCCATCGCGGAGTCACTCAATGTGATGTCATCATGGAGTCTCTCAACATGATGTCCACTATGGCTACTCCATGAGTGGAAAAACACAAGTACAAAGAATTCATCACGAATTCTCTCAACGTGATGTCATCATGGAGTCTTTCAACATGACGTCCACCATGGCGACTCCCATAGGGCGGAAAGAACCACATCTCCGTCTCAGAGATGGACAAGGGCTTTCACCTCAAATTTCTCCGTCTCAGAGAAAAATGCATTAACAAGGGCTTACACCTCAAATTTCTCCGTCTCAGAGAAAAATGCATTAACAACAGATCTTCATGATGATGTGACTCCCTTTGAAGCTCCAAGTACTTGCATCAACCTTGTGACCTCCTTGTCCAAGATTGTCTGCAATGCTTACCTTAGAGAAATGGTTTCCAGCGCACACCTCTATAGAGAATTCAGGGCTGTCCTCTTAGACCTCATCCTAGATCACTCTATTCTGAATAGATTTGCGGAGCTACCAATGTCAAATCCAAATTGACTGTCTTGTGCAATTTTGATCTCAACTGCTGAAGAGTTTTTTCAAGGATTTAGCACTTGGCCTTGCAACACTGCAA
>VDFB02359321.1:0-61177 GCA_007258455.2 Sequoia sempervirens
AACTACAAAATTTGACTTGTGTGCCTTATTCACAAACCCTAGAAAAAATCATCCTTTGCATGCTTCAAGCATATAGGTTCCATTTCCATTTGTACAACCACCGAGGTATAAAGAACCATTTTTGGAGGAGGTGGTGGATGGCTTTTGACCATCCTTCATGCAACAACAATGAGGTGCCACACATTTTTTGAGGAAACTCTATTATGAGTTTGTTCTCAAAAAAATCCTAAACTATTTTGATATGTGGGACTTCTAGGGTAGAGGTGGGGTCTCCACATAGGATAGAGTAGTGGAATGTATCAATGAAAAATGACCAATTAGATAAGTGCTCACTATACCAACATATGGGCATGTGGATATTCCTTCTATTGTGAAGGAGAGTGCTAAGGTCGATACATTGCAATCGATTAGTTCCCTAACACAAAGCCTCATATAGCATACTAGTCCTCTAGCACATGGAGAGTTGAGTGAGTCTTTGGGGAGTAGAGTTCAACCTCATATTTATGAGTCTTGCAAGTCACCTTGTGGTTATGGTTCCAAGCATAGTTATGATGCAAGTGCCTAGGGTACACCTACAACTGATCAGATGGCAATGACAGGTGCCCTCCTTCATGTGGAATTCAACCTTCATAGCCAAGTAAATGTTAGCAAGTTCATTGAATTTAATTTATTAAATTTCAGTTTTGAAATGACATATTATCTAACTTAATTAAATTATTATAATGAAATTTCAGGGTCATAGCATTCACTCTTATAAATCTTCCACCTCCCTATTATGTGACCACATGTACTATGAAGGTATGCAACTAGTAAAAAATTGTAAATATTACATGTAAATAACCAAATGTTATATGGATGATATTCTTATATCTTATTTTTTATGTTAAATAGGTTAATCTTGAAGCTTCAAAGGTAACACTTGCCAGTGAAGGTGGTCATCAAAGTTTCACTTAGGTGATATAATTTCAAAATTAAAAAATAGTATTTTATAACTGAATAATGTTTAATTACTTGAAGCTTCTAGATAGTTTGTAAGTATTCTTTGTACTATTTAATTAATTTTATTTTAGGTTGTCATGCACTTCATAATCCATGAAGTTCATTTGTTCACATTCTTTACCTTTATTCATCATTTATAATGTATCCTTTTCTTGTTCATTTGTTGTCCTTTATTCATTATTTCTCCTTGTGATCATTACTTTGCCTATGTGAATTTTACATTATTCACTATAATAAGATATCTCCCTCCATTTCTTAGCTATCTCTTCTTTGTGATTCACCGTGAATATCAATAGAATGTTGAGGTTTTATTAAAATCACGTGTCTTTATAGGTGTGAATTGTTATTAAGATCTTAGGACCATAGTCCCATCATTTCTCACTAGCACTACATCAATTTTTTATTAGTTGATAGTGCTCATTATTGATTATTTTCATGTATCTCACTATCATGATTTATATTATTTTCATAAATCAAGTATCCCCACTTCAAAATTTCTTCACACTTCATATCAAAAAAGGTTTGCATGAATTATTTATGTAATGAGGATCTTTTCCCTTGAGCTTGCATGATATGATCATCCATAGGACTTTCATCTTGTGACTTTCCTTTAGTTTCAAATTGTCCTTATGAAACATACAAACCCTTGAAGCAATATATAGTTCAACAAGAAATCAAAATTTTGTTGACTATCTCATACATTATAAGTCATGACCTGCATCACTCTTCTAGTTTTAATAATTCAATAATATTGCTTTAATTTTAGATAAATCAAGTAGAGACTCCTCTTGATGTTGATAGGGAAATGGAGCATAGTTTCTCTACTGCAATAGGCTACTCGATGCCTTTGACAAGGGTATGAGGAAAATTAGTAAATTTTAAATTACATTTGTTGTTATAGATGTTTATTATTGAAAAATTAAATGATTATTGATTTGTAGTTTAATTTATATCTAGATTATTTCTATAGGACTTTGGAATGCCACTGCCTCATCATACTACTATTATGAATGGGGAGAGAGATTATTTGGTAGTGATAAGTTACTATTTTGTTAAATATTTCATTTTTATAATGTAATTTGTATATATTAATGTGCATACTTTTTTATTGTAATAGGTAAATATCCATGAAGAATTAAATAGGAGGAGCAATCCTCAAGTTCCAAGTAGACCACTTTCATATGCATCTCTTTTCCCCCAACATTCAAAGGATACCCATGATCTATTTTCTTCACCTAGAGGGGAATGCTTATTTGTTGGGGTCCTTTGTTGTATGCCTCTATGGAATTTTTGTACATATGTTTTGTATTACATATACATGACATTGTATTCCTATATAGAATTATTGTAACCCTATATGGATATTATATATAGAATTTATACTTATATGGACATATATTGATGTATTCCTATATGACTCTTTGGTTAATGCATATGTTTTCTATTGATGGTGTCCATATTTTCATTGTATATCCATAGTTCAACAGATATTTGTAGATGGTTTACTTCAAATATTCAAAATCTAAGTGTATTACATGCACTCTTCTTTTATATAATTGTAAATATATAAATTTTGAACATTATAAAGTAAATATGAACAATTGGGTGAATTGGAAACCTATCAATGTCATCATTGACAACATCAATCATATGAATATAATAATGCATGATGAAACCTAAAACCCAGGTCTCTCTACCACTACACATCTAAGTCCATACTCTATAGGATCATTGTATCATGGTAAGGAAATTCATGTAATTATACAATACACTTTCAAGTATGCAACTAAACATCAACAAGAAATTATTACATGTGACCTCATACCTCTAGAAGTTTTAGATATAATTCTTGGAAGAAATATACCATTCCAAACCCCAATAGTGGATGTTCTAAATCAAAAGATAATATTTTAACCTCAACAAGTCTAGATTATAGGACAAAATATCTTTGTCTCTACTAAATAATGTTATAACATTGATAATATACATAAATTCTTGCTTATTATTGTCTACTTAGAGATGTTGCATAGAAAATATCACAAGAAATATCATTGCTCACTCATGCATCTTCTCTATCACAATAATAGATTGTTAAAAATGTACTATTATATGATGAAGATGTCTTTATAAATTGCATAAGTATTCCAAACATAATTTATGGTACAAAATCAAAATAGTTGGTTATTGAATTCCCTTTCTAAAATATATCATTGTATCATAGCTCTACTTAGGAGAAGGGTGAAATTTAGTAAAAAAACATAAGATCTACTTGATCAAAGCAAGAGTTGACCTAGATATTTTTCATATGGAACCTTAGAAGAATGAACAATGATGTAGGAGCAATTGAAATAAAACTAGATTTCATGTGGAATAATCTATAAGAATTATAGTTTTATGAATTATAGATTAAGTTACCACATGTATTTCTAAGTAAATTTATGTTTGTGGGTGCTACCATGAGGAGGGAGTAGTGATCTATATAATGAAAACATGTATGTATATAAAAATATTACTAAGGATATAACTATTTCTTCATAATGTGAGGTAGAAATTGCATATTTAAGGTGATTATTCATATAGAGAAATCATAATTAGTGATATGTGTGGTATGTTGATGTCATATTAACTTCATAACTTATTTTTTAATAATTTCACCTATATTTTTTGATTAATTATTAAGTTTCCTACATCAACATATGTTTGTGGTTTTTGATGACATATTTTTGGCATATAGTTATGTAATCAAGTTTTAGTCAAGAAAAATTACAAACAATTTACACTATGTTTCCAATAATTTTATTCAATTATATTCAAGTACCCATCCTCTAGTTGGTTGAACCTACACTTCAAATTTAGAGATGTCTTCTTCATGCCCACACTTTCCTTCATCTCAAAAAATTGTTTTCCTATATTGACCAAAACATTTATGATTGCATTGTGTTCAAGAAACACAAGAGACTAGTTATTGGTGTAGAATATTCAACCATAAGATTGTATAGACACCTAGGTTGACCAAAAATCATAAACTAGACTTATTCTATAGCAACCCAAAAGTGTTTGAATTGTCAATTTACTTCCAAGAGATTCAATGAATGTAAATAATGCCTCTCAACAACCTTTTACTAAATGCAACTGACATTTTTTTGGAGCATCTAAAACATTGTTTCCTTAGTGGAATGACCTGGATATATGAAAAATAGAGGGAGGTTATTGTTCAAAGACCCTGCATGGTCTTATTCCTTCAAAAAAAAATTGTAAGACCCATAATTTATAAGTAATGTGTCGTCAAAGTTTTTTGCCCTTTTTTACTTTAGTCTTTTAAGAGAAATCACTAGTACATTTTAGTATGAAATGTTCCAGCATGCTAGGGTGTGAAATAGGAAATTTCCTAGCAAATATCTTTAATGATTACAGGGAAAAGGGCTAAGCACACCAAAATCAAGAGATTTGATGGGGTCGTGTCAAATAACTTAGCTGGTAAGAAAAAGTGGCATGCTTTGTGGGTTCATTGGAATGGATGTGTAAATCTGCAATAGGTTTTTGGTGCTAGTAGAGACTACAGTGAGGTGCATACAATAATGGAGGGGGATAGGAAAAGAATTGAGCCAAAAAGCTATGAAATACACACGAGGAATGCTAAGGTCTGGAAACAGGTTGTGAGAGGTGGTTTGGTTCCATTCCTAGAAAAACTTCATGGGCCTAATCCTATGGCTACTGACTATTTTGAGAAGAATTGGAATAATGGAGAAATAATCCTCTTTGGGAGAAAGGTGAAATTGGATGAGAAAATCATAGGAGAGGTGACTGGAATGTCCACTGAGGGCATGAAGTTATATCATGACAAAAGGTTTTCAAACGAGGCGGTAATAAAATTACCTAAGAAAGAAAAGGAGAAAATGAAACTGGTCAAAGTTTTCAACAACTATTTTGAAATTGACACCATCAAGGTGCTTTGGAGAAAGGTGCTTTGTGTCATAATGCAGTATATTACCTTGGATGGGAGATACACCATAGTTTATGGTCATCATTTTCCTATCCTTAACCACTTCTACCATAAGATACAAATTTCTCTGCCTCATTATTTGTTCTATTCGTTGATAAATAACCTTTAGGACCACAAGAAAAATCCCAGGAGATACCCTATTCTTCATCTTGGTCTTATTAGGTTAATATGTGAACATTATCAAAGCTTGTCAGCTTTATCCAAACTAGTTGCCTCCACAATGTCTAAGGACTATGATACAGACAGTGCTAGTTCAAAGAATCATTCTAAGCCTAACCCATAGAGAATTGTTGAAGCCCATCCATCCCCTATTCTGTCTGGTAAGAAAACTTAGCTTTGTAAACCCCAACTTGCGAAAGCTAACCCTGAGATTTACCCTAACTCTCTGGTTCCTTTAAAGAATCCTGCTCTTAAGGGTTCCCTTGCCAATAAGTTGGTTTTCTACTCTATGGACTCTCTAGAGGACAAAACTAAGAACCCTTAAGCTAGCAAGAACTCTGTCTCTACCCCTCTACCTCTTTCAGAGATGTTGGTAGCAGATTTCCTAGCAACTTTAACCCAAATAATTTTAATCTCATTTTAGACTAGGATCAGTCTGGACATATCCTTGCCTCTGCTAGAAGTGGCATTAGTGATATTTTTAGGGTTATGAAATGGGTCTATCAAGAAATTAATGATCTTTAGCAAGTTCAAGGAACTGGAATTGAAGTTTCCTGCTTTGAGCAATGAAGAAGGAACACAAAAAAAGAACAATACTGGAACGGGATATGATGACATTGAGGACAAGTATAAGACTGTGGAAGCTAAAATTATTAAAATAAATAACAACATGAAAATTGTTGTGGAACAAAACCATAGAATGGCAAGGCACAATGCCATTATCATCAATGCAATGTTTGAAAAGTTGGAAAAGTCGCAACAGGGTGCGCTGGTTGTTGATCTGGAAGAGGACAAGGATAAAAGCAAGAATGAGGACCAAGGAATATCGGAAATGACCTATGCCAACCCTAAGAGGAAAGTGCCTCCGACTACCCAAATGGTCTAGATCTTAAAGAGGGGGCTTTAGGAAATGAACGACATGGAAGCTGAGATAGCAAAAACGTTAAAGTCCCAAGTTTAGTCGTTGTTGGTGTTTAGTCTGGTCCTTTTGGGTTTTTTTTGTGGCCCTTGTTGGATTTTTTGGTGGTTGTGGCTTTTTCATTTTGTTGTCTTCTTTATAGCTTCTCTATTTATGGAGTCTTTGACAATCTTTTGTTTTGTTTGTAAACTTTATGGTTTTAGGTCCCTATAAAACCCATTTTTTCCTCTTTCAAAAACTTACCCACCCTAATATGTTGGAACTATTTGTTTGGTTACAAAAAAAATAGAACAAAAAATTACACCACCTTTCAAATTTACACTACATGCATTTGATACTTTTTCATTGATTGAAAACTTATCACCACAATAAATGGATCAGAGATATGAGAAAATGAGAGATGTTATTGTGTATGGGCCCTACATGATCTTGTACCTTTAGATAAAAAATTTCTAAGTGCCATGGTTTTCAAGTAAAAAATTGTCCAAGTTTGCTGCCCTTCTGCACTTTGGTCTCTTAAGAGATATTGCCAGTGCAATGCAACTTGGAAGGTTTCAGAATGATGGGGTAAAAACAATAAACTTTTCTAGCTTAAACCTACCCATCCAAACATGTTGGAACTATTATTTTGTTGGAATGATGATCAGAACCACCTTGCAACATTATACTGCATACATTTGATGCTTTTTACATCGACTAAAAACTTGGCATTACAAGAAAATGGTTTAGATATATGAAAGAACAAGAGAAGTTATTGTAGAAGGGCCCTACATAATCTTGCAACTTTAAATGAAATGTTTCTAAGTGCCACAATTTCTAAGTAATAGCTCATCAAAGTTTTTATCCCTTTTACACTTTGGTCTCTTAAGAGTTATCATTGGTGCCATGTAGCTTGGAAGGTTCTGACATGCTAGGGTGCAAATGTAAGACCCTATCCCTTGTGGTGGCTATTCTATTTGGTGTATGTGTTAATCATATTTTATGTTACTTATAATTTCATTTTAGCAATGACAGTAATGTATGAAATATTGAATGAATTCCTCATGAATCTACCTTGCAAAGAAAGAGCATTAGCTTGTGTAGTAATGGTATGTGATGTGCATCGACTTGCCTGGTAGAACTAACACTCTTTTAAGTATAGCTTTTATTTTCTTGTCTACAAATTAAACCTAGAAAGTTGTTTTCTAATAGAATTTTTGATCATGTGCTTTAATACAATAACTAGAAATTTTTGTGTATTCAATCTGAAACTCTGTGTGTCAAAGTGGTGGTTTGGTGTTATGTTACAGTTGAATTATGGATTGTGTTTTAGATATCGTTGTGAGAATCAATTAAAAGAAATTTCTATAGATCACAATGTTAGCTCTTTTGTCTTCCTCTTTAACAATAATTGCTATTGACTAAGTTTCTTGGTTCATGCTAGGAACGGGTCTATGTTATCGTTACAAATGAAGTATCTTTTTATACTTTTAATTAGGGGTAAATTTTCCTAAATGATGCCTCAGTATTTGTGGAAATGATAGGGTCTTCTCATTGAATTGCGACCCTTTCATTGTTTTCTCAACTGTATGGCTGTGGAAACATTGGTAGTATGTTATCTATCCTAAGGGGTGAACCTATATAGAAAATATATCAGAGATTTATTGTGAAATTTTATCCTGCAGCCTACATTTCATGTTGTAATAGCTCTGCCTTAAAAGTTTTTTGATCTTCCTTTTGCCGCGAGAGAATTTAGCGTATAATTGAACTTAATATCTGTATGTTTTAAAAATTGATTATGAAACATATGTGTCTAATAATTGGAGTGCAAATGATTACTAGGTGTAGATCCTAACCGGCTCATAAATAAGCATAAGTTGTATTTGAATTCAATAATATATGTGTTTTTAAGTTTCATATAGATAAACTTGCATGAGTATTATGAGTAATATTGAAATATAGAAAGTAGATCGTTAATGATTTAGTATTATGAATTACACTTCTTCATTACGTGTTAGTAGATAGTTAAATATTTCATGCCCGACTCTCATTAACAATTTTATTATTTACATTTCTTCTTGTTAATATTTCAATTTGATATCGGGAGTAGCTAATCGGTTAAATTTCCTTTGCTCAGTGGATGTCATTATATCATTTCTTTATCTGAATATAAGTAAGCAGTTTAACTTTTATTACTTGTTCTATAAAATTTCATCTAAATTTTTGTATTCAGCTGTGTTTTGTATTCGATTTCGTATCTGTACTTGCACTTTAATTCGCCGAGAATAATGTCAACATCGGCTCAATATTGAGAGGCTTGAATGGTTGATATATCAGTAGATCGAAACCGTTAACCTTAGTAACAATTTTTGGTCTGTGTGTTCTCTTAGGACAGTCGAAATTTAGGCAATTTCTATTGTTTAATTTATGGTTCTTGCAAAATGGAGTTAGACGTCTTTGTGAATTTCTTAGTAATTGTGTGAAACGTAGAAACTGCAACTATTAATTCGTTAGATATGTTCTCTTTGTCAATCGGTTAATACTGTAATGTTCCATAATAAATACTTTATTAGTCATTAATATGATGCTTTATATGCCTTCCAGAATAGAAACTCGGCCCATACCTTCCCATCAATTTATACTGTTGTAACCATTTGTTATCAGTGTTGGTATTTAGAATTTTTCCTTGACTGTGGTATTACTCAGCATCCAGTAGTTTCCAAACGTTAAGAATTTACAGTGATCATTTCAGTTTTATAACTGCCTCCTCATTACTTTATAAATGCGTATAGGCTCTTTTCTTTATGTATTTTTTTTCTTCCTGGGTTCTAATCCATTTTATAGCCTGCACATCTGTGTCCTTTGCAATAATAGTATCTTCGCATATGCGCATAATGCAATTTATTCCCTTACACCGTTTCAAATGTTGAATGATTCTGAGACTTCTCAGAATGTGTAAGGTAACATGTACAAGTGTTCTTTTAGTTTGTTTTATGACCGCAATTAAAATTTTGTTGGTTCTTTCACCCCAGTTATGTGTTTTTTTCTCCTGCGCATCTCAGATGAGATCTCTATTGCACCCATTATGATGAATTATATAGAAATACTTTGGGAGGTGTGTAATCCAATTTCAAATTCTATAAACGTCTCTACTCTATAGTTGATTCTGTAGTCGTTACATTGTTATATCTAAACCTTCAGTCATTACCACTAATTTTTTTTATACTTGCGTTGCATTGGTTATTCTGGTTGCCACAATATTAATCATTTCTTACCAAATTTTGAAGTTTGTTTTCCGTTTTGCATTCATTTTGATTCAACAGGTGATGGACCTCACATTCCATAGTTTGAAGTGTACAAGTTATCACGTTGCAAAGATGGATGATATGGAATCCTTTTAAAAGGTTTTATTTGGTCTAGTTGGCGTACAACGGGATGATTATTTAAAAGTTTCTTCAAGTTCATTGGCAGGGATTATGGGGCTAATATGTTCAGCTAGATTTCTATAGATAAACTTCATATGTATTTCACATTTACTATATGATATCTGATACCTCTATTTTAGTATCAAATAAATGTTCGTTTTATTTAGATTCTAACGCATTTTTATGTAGCTCTGTGTAATATTTTGCTTATAAGAACACTATATTTGAAAATAGTTTTGTGCAAATATATGTAAGATGTTGGTTATTCACCGGGGAAATCTGGAGGCAAAGTATACTGGAGGATTCACAGAAAACTATTCTAATCTATATGCGTAAATCATGTATGGGCGTGTATATGTGTTTACATTAGTATTATTAGCATTGCGCTTGATAGTGTTAGTAATAGAAGCATTTGATAATTTTATTTTTTTTAATTATAATGCGAAGTCTTTGTCATATTTTACATTACGACCTCATCAATTGAAATATTTTAAAAATCAAGTGCAAACTGTTCATATTTGATTACTTAATTTAGTGCCTTTGTTGCTATCTATTAAGCAAATTTTAGAGAAGGCATTACATAAGTATCTGAGCACCAAGATTGCAACATTAGGGAGTTTTGGGGAAAAAAAAAAGGTAGAAATAAGCGATGGGTACGGATACAAGATTATGAAGTAAAGATGTTGCAACTGAAGGATGCCATGTAAGTTAAGTGAATCCGGGAACTGGTAAGCACAATATGAAGAGAAATGTAAACTCCCATCACAAACCTAATTTAAAGGTATTTGTTTTTTTAATGCATTGATCTCTTGGGCATGATCACAATTTATATATATATATATAAAAAATATGAATATGTGTGCAAGTGACCTCTCTTTGATTTCATATTGATTGTAATTTATCTAGGTCTAACTATTTCTCTCAACTTGATCCATTTTTTTATGATTGTATTTTCTACTATAGAGTTAGTGTGTACTTTGCTACTAATCATTTCCATGTGATAATGTGAAAAAAATCCCCCTTCAAAGAATATTGCTGACATTTCCTTTGATTGCATGATTGAGAAGTAATAATCACTCTTACTAAAGTTAAATTCTAGAAGAAGTTTAAACTTCTGAAGTAGTGCAAATGCTTTAATTGAAAGTGCTTTTGAGGATGAGGATAACTTATTATGAGTTGATTAATTTAGACAAGTGTGACCCTTTCTATGAATTTAATGCGATGTATTTCATATGTTGATCACATTGCCTAAATTTGGAAATATTAATGTAGATTGATAGAAAGTGAAAATTTTAAGTATAGATGAAACTCAAATGGTTTCTTTTATTGATGATAGCAATTCAAGTTTAAAATTTATCTTATTCAAGGGATTTGAAGTTTTAGAATTGATAAATAATATGCAAAATTTTATATTATTCCTCACGTAGAAGATTGAAAATGAGATGAATTAGCCTAAATTATTAGTGAATTATCTTTATAATCACGCTTAAATGTGGTGCAATAGACTATGAGTTGAATCATGTTGTAAGCAAGGACTTTATCCTTAGTGCTATATTGTGTTTTGATCCATGGCGAAATTATTTAATGTTTTGATGTTTGTTTTGAGGGTCATGTTGTGGATTAAGAATTATGTGGAACTTCATGGAAATCCAATGTGATGTAATTGGGTGTTGGTAATTGTTTCAAATGTAAACTAGCTCATGCTTTGATAGTGCTAAAGTAGACCTTATATATTACAAAGTGGCTAAGCCTTGCTTTAAGTAAGTGTGTCTCAATTTTTTAAAGTGAAATATAATATGTGTTCTGAGAAACTAGTGAATGTTATGTTTGTAAATCAAGTTTGTGATACTAAGTGTCCAACTTGGGATAAGGTTGTAATGGATATCTCGGATAATCTACTCGTGTATACCGTTGTGTTAAATTATGTGTGATGATATTTCATGTTTTGTTGTGTGTTTTAGTTTAGTGTGGAGTCTTGTTTGTGTCATGGGGGTTTGGGTGTTCCCAAGGAGCTAATCTCACTTGAGGGTTGAGAGCCTCCTTCGTTTGGGGTTGAGGAAGTCCCCCATTCTTTGGAAGAATATTGATCTGGATCTACTACCCTTTTTGAGGACCACATTTGTTAGTCCATAGTGAAAAAAAATACAAAGGAATTGATCTTGCTTGAGGGCTGAGAGTCTCTTTTATTTGGCATTGAGGGAGTCCCTCATCCATTGGAAAAATATTATTTTTCTTGATGTGTCCTTGTGCTAGCCAGTGGAGAGGTTTCATAAATCATGATCTCTCTTGGATTGTTGAGTTCTATCTACTCCCCCTTTGAGGACAACATTTCTTAGTCCATAGTGCAATACCTTTCTCCTTGAGTGTATCACATGGGTTCAGGATGGATTTGGTGTGCCAAAATTTTGATGGGCTCCTCTTGGGATACAAATGTTATAGGGATTGGATATTCAAATGTGTGAGTATTAGATGCATTGTTCATGTGGTATCAGTGTTGGTCTATTTACATACATGTAATTCTTTAACCAGTCATGATCTTGAGCAGTCTTGGAAACAGAGGGAGAAGGATGCAATTATTTAATACTTATCATCTAGTATTTTCCAAAAGAATATAAAATGACAAAATGTAAGGCTTGTGAAAAAATATATATATATATGATCATTTCTTAAGTTACATGATTTACAATGATTATGATATGACTACAAGGATGATTATACGAATATGTGTTGGTGAATGATGTTTTCTTGGGTAAGATTCAATGTACGTATAACTTATTTTACAAGCTACTTCTGATATATATATGTTTATGGCTATTTGGTTGGCATGTCCCAGGTTGTGTGGGACTATGTGTTGTACAATTTTTGCACAAATTCCCCACCAAAGGTGGGGACCCTCTTTTTTCTTTTGCATCTCTGCAACTTGGCTTGGTCAAATTTTCATTTTTGCTCAAGTATTGGGAGGTTATTTTGAGATTTGGTCTATACTTCAAGATTTGATGAAGGCAATATTTTGAGGGATGTAACACCCCTCCTTTTTTTTGTACTCTGATAATTAGGCAATGTTTTCCTATGTTATGCTTCGGTCATGTTAACATGTGAATTAATGATGCTTTATGCTTTGATTATGTTAATGATGTTAGCTTTGTCAGTTTGTGATATTGTATTGGTGAAGGGGACGGGGTTGTATCACTCGCTTGCGAGTGCCCTACGATTATGAGATTTTCTCTTCACAGTGTGTCTGATCATATTATGTATATATGCACGTTTGACATGCTCTTTGTTGCAGGTTGGCAGGTACATGACATCGACTCCACCTGGTTTCCAGGTCTGAGCGTGTCAATTGACCAACGGAAATTAATTGGGAGATAGTAGCTAGGGTTTCTGAACCAGGTCGTCACCCTAGTCATAGCATGTTGTTGGTTTGTCATTGGGGTCAATTGTTTTAACTTGGGCAGTTCCTTTTGAGTGTTTAGTTTATTTCAAGTTAAAGTTCATTAAATGACTTGCGTAGTTTGATTAATGATTAAACGTGTTTAGTTGCAAGCTAAAAGTGATTTAATAGCTTTTGAGAATTTTAAATGATGAATGTTTTGTCTTTTGGAGATGTTGAAAAATTAGTGTTTAGTTAATTAATTTAATTAAATTAATAAAATAATCTAATTTCGAATTAGACTTATTTTATTGGTAATTTGAATTAATTGTGTGAATTAATTAAATTATCCCTTTTGAATTGAAAGTGTGAAAGATTTAATTATTTTGTTAAATATAAAGTGCAAAAATATTTGGATTCAATTTGGAATGAGAAAATTGTTTAAAGTTATTAAAAAATTCAAATATTTCTTATGCAAAGACTTTGGGGTAGAAGAGATATTTTCAGAAATTAGTTGACTTTTTGAAAAAAAAGATATTTGTGTTGAATTTGAAATTGGAATTTGAATTAAATTTTGATTTGAATTTGTATTCAATTTAATTTGGTATTGAGTTTGAATTTGGAAGTGAAATTGCATTTTGGATTGGAATTTAGTGAGAATTTGAATTTGAATGTGAATTTGGGGAGTTTGGAGGAAAAAGATTATATTTGGTTTTAGGGTTTTCTTTCAACTCTCCATGGTTTTCTTGGGTTGGAATGCTTTGGGTGGAGAGGTTTGGAGGATGCAAAAATGGTGGAGTTGGAGGAGTGCTTGGAAAAATCTTCATGGTGGAGGCTTGCAAGTTTTGGAGAAAACATAAGGTGCATACTTTCTCCTTCCATCTTCTTGGCCATTTTGAAATGAATTGAAAATATGGTTTGGGATTCAATGGAATCCATGGAGGAGCTTTTAAATTTGCTACATGGTAGTTTGATAGGGAAATTGAATCCAAACATGAAATTTCAACCAAGTTATTGAAGGAAAACTCAATATTAGAAATAGGTTTTGAAAACCCATTTAGTTGTTTGAAAATAAGTTATATTATTGAAATGGATTAGATAGATTATTCTCATAATTTGTGAATGAAATAAAATTTGGGTATGAGTATTGTGAATACAACCATACTTATGGATATAGGAAAAATACCCACAAAATATATTCTTATTTATATTTGTTTTTTTTGAAATTTTAGATTTCTGGTAAAAATCTTTAAAAAAAAAATTTATTTATGTCGTTTTGGTTAAAAAATGCAGGTTTTTTTTTGTTGTTAATGAAATTTATTTTGTGGGGAGGTGGGAGGTCAAACCCCACCCCCCACCGCCGTCGCGGTCGCTGCGCACAGGGCGCACAGCACCCGCCGCCAAAGGCAGCGGGCTGTGTGCTATGCACACAGCCCCCGCCGCCGTGGGAGCGGTGCACTGTGTGCTATGCACACGGTGCTCCGCCGCCCGGGGGGGCAGGGGAGCCGCGCGGTTAGGGCTTCGGCCCTTATCCGCTTTAAAAATAAAACATTTCTTTTTTTTTTATTTCGATTTAAATATTTTTTTTAATAAATGTTATTTCATATTATATTTTATATAATATTATAATATTTAATATTATATAAAATATAAAATATAATATGTTGAATATATTTTATATTAAATGGAATTTGCTGTAAGTTAAAGTATATTTTAATTTATTTGTTAATTCATAAGGTTTGTAGAAGTGTTTAAATTAAAAAAATAAGTTATTTGATATATTTTTAATTTAAGGAATTTTATTGAGAAATAGGTTTTATTGAATAGGATAAATGCCTTGATTATTTAAATGTTTTGAATATGAAAATAATAGGAAATTTGGAGTAAGTAAAGTGAAATAGATGTTAGTTGAACGACCTAATTGTTTAAGTGTTCGATTACAATTGTAGTTGTGAAATGGTGAATCAAAGAAAATGTTATTTTAATTAAATGATGTTAGTCAATAAATTGGCTGATTATGTTTTGGTTGTGGTACTAAGGATGAACAAATGACTTGATTTATTGCAATGTTGTGGAATGAAATTTAGAGTTTGATTAGATAAATGCAAGGAAGGAATATTGTGATTGACTGGGTTTACGAAACCCGAATTTTAGTTTATTTAATTTCTAGAAATACTTTTTATGTTTATTCTTCCTTGCTCGATGTTGGGAACATGGGGTCATTGTTTGAAGTCTTTCTGGTAGGAGATTTGCATCCCGTTGTGGGTTGTCATTATGAAAGTCACTTTTGGTGTGTCGTAGAAGATGTGCATAGTTATACCTTGTGGATCACCCGGTTTTCACGAACGGGGATTTGTGCCTCCTTGGGTATAGAAGAGGGTAATGTAGTTTGGTTTCCTCCAATGTTGGAGTGAGTTTTGTACGTTGTGTTCCTCCAGTGTTGGAGTAAGTTCTTGCTCTGTTTCCTCCTTGGTTGGGAGAGGTCATGTTATCTAGTTTCTTCTTGTGGGTGTGTTGTCGATAGGAGAGTGGCTCTTGGTGGGGGTCCGGCACACACAGGGGCGCCAGGGTAACTCACCTAGAGTTTAATTAAGAGATAATTTAAATGAATTAATGGGGATCTTTCAAACTAATAAGATAATGAATGCCTCTCTCGTGAAGCAAGTGAATGATAAGGCTCGAGATGAGATGGGATGCATAGTTTTGCGTGAGGGTCCGGCGCCGGTAGAGGCAAGCCAGGGTAACCCAAGATGGGGGTCCGGTAGCCTAGGAAGGTTGAGCTAGGGTAACTCATGGCAATTTATGCATGACACTTTTCCTATGGCGACAGTTAATCAGTTATTGTGTGATGTACATGATCATTGTTCTCTGAAAGCATTGTAACTTCGTGTTAAGTGATGTTGTGACTGTTGTGGCTTAATGGCATTGTGGTTATAGATGTTAAGTGGCTTTGTGATTGTTGTTGCTTCATTTCAGTTTGGGGTGTAGGCCTGTGTCTAGAGGTTGGTGGCCTTGTCTAGGAAATCCTTGTTACTATCTCCTAGCACGGAGGGAGTGGAACCTTATGGTTTCCACGTGGTCGGGTGGCGTGCATCTTTCCGTTGGTCCTTCTTCATGTTCGTGTGTTCGTGATTTCCAGCTGGAGAGCTCGTGGGAATCAGTAGCTTCTCATGCCTTGTTCTTTTAGTTCTTATTGTAATTTATTACCCCTCATTTGTTTCGAGGTGGAATTTGTAATTGTAATTGTGAGTATTGGATTTACCTCATTCGGGGAATGAGTGATGTAACCTTATTGTTAAATGTTAATTGGAATCATAAGGTATTATTTATCCTTGTTGTAATTTATCTTGAATGGAATGTATGTTGTATCATTTCCTTAAGTGATTAATGTTTCGGTTTATGTTAATGTTATTTGTTGTTGGGTTGTTAAGTAATCTTTGTCTCGTGGCCTTAGAGGTTGTTGGCATTATGAATTCACCTTACATGCTATTTATACTTAAACAAAAAAAAAATTGGTACGTTTAAGTAGTGAATTGCAACTTCCTCTAGGGTTGTGTGGCGGGGCATTACAAGGGATCTTGAGGGTCTGGGAGAAATCCAAATGAGAAAAAATCTCACCATATTCAATTCCCTCCACTTGAGAATACTCCTTAGTGACTAACTATGCCTTATGCTTCTCCACACTACCAATCTAGACCAAATTTTTAACTCAATACCCTTTCTCAACCAATGGGTTTGCATCCTTTAAGGGTATTAAATCTCATGTACCATTTTTTTTCAATGTAACCATATCCTCATCCATGGATTTCATCCAACTATATGCATCAATCACACTTATAACCTCTCTTGCAATCTTAGGCTCACCAGCATTAGCAATCAAAGAAAAAAATGCAACTAGAATTGAACAATGAATAACCAAAACTTTTAGGTGAATATCCAAACCTATCAAGTTGTTGGCTATCTCTAGTAGACCTCCTGAATTGCTAAGGTCAAGGCTCTTATTCTTTAGAAATTTCAAACCTTCTCATACTCTCCTCATCGTTTGGCTCAATAGGATTATGTAATTCTTATTTCATCAAAGTAAGTGGAATCTGAGATAACTCCTTTTGTTCTCCTCTTTCTTTGGTTTCACCTCAACTATGGAAGGTTTCATCTCTCTAAAACACACAATTATATTATAGAAGACCTTTTGGGCCACTAGATCCCAAAGCTTTTACCCCTTCACACTAATACCATATCTAATGAAGATGCACTTAATTTCCTTTTCCTCCAATTAGAGCTCTTCTCAATCAAAGCATGAGCATAAGCTTCACAACCAAATACTCTAATATTTTTCATTGAAGTATTTTTATTAGACCATGCCTCCTTGGGTATCTTATCAACAAGATTCAATGTAAGAGATATGTTGATTAAATAACATGTAGTGTTTGTGACTTCATCCTAAGACAATTTCTCAATGAAAACACCACTCATCATACTCCTAGCCCTCTCCTTCAACATCCTATTCATCCTCTCTACAACTCTAGTTTGTTGTGGGGTGTATGGATTTGTCAAGTATCTCTCTCAATCCCATGCTCTTTACAGAACTTATTAAAAATTTCCAAACAAAGGCCAACATCATTATTAGTCATCAAACACTTAATATTTTTAGTAGTTTGATTAGTTACAAGATCCTTAAACACCTTAAACCAACTAAAGGATTAATATTTTCTTTTGAGTAAATAAAAAAAATTCATTCTATTGTAATCATTTATGAATGATATAAAGTACATAGATCTAGATAACAAAGGTACATTCATAGGAGCAAACACATCTACATGCAAATAATCCATTTCTTGGGAAGACTTATAAGAACTAGAATAAAAGGAAACAAAATGTTTCTTTCCATATATACAATGTACACAAAATTTGAACTTGAGATTACAATCATCAAGGCCTTCAATAAGGCTCTTAGATTTCAGAGCCCTAAGACCATTCTCATTGATGTGACCAATTTGGTGATTCTATAGAATTGTATTCTTTACATGAAGCTTCATTTCCAATGAATGAGCCTTTAGGTAACCAAAATTTACAACCACTAGATGTAGTTGCAATAGAATTCTTCTCTATATGTTATGATGGTGAGGATGAAAAATATAGGGATTTCTTATTTAGTTTGTTAGAGAAACTATTGCACTAAATTGTGCATGCACCCAGCTTGAACAAGGTGAAAAACCAATTACCCTTAGCCAGAACCATATCTCCTCTCATCATCTTGCATCCTCCACTCAAGAAAACAACTTACAGTTCTAAATCATTTATTTTACTCACAAAAAGTATGTTTCATGCCAAAGCCAAGATATGGAAGATACCATCAATCCCCTTCACTCTTCCATCAGGGAATCTAATTTTGACTCTTTTATAGAAAAAAATCTTTAGGTGAGATTCAACACCTAGATACACCTTTGTATCATCATACTCCTCATAATTTGAAAACCATCCTCTAGATTAGTGCAGGATCATGGGGGTCCAAAATAAGCCCTTAAGTCACAATGAAAATTTAGAAAAATAAAGCTAGGAAACTTGACATAAATATTTGAATAGGCTATTAACATAATTTAGAAAATATGCAAGAAATTTTTTTGTAGAAAATTAAATCTAGTTTCTAAAATACTAGTCCACTTTTAGAAAAAAGTAAATCTATTTGGTGAAATTTTGAAATTTCAATATAGTAGTACTAATTTTTAGGAGAAAAAAAGTAGGTATATGTCTGTCCAGCATAACTACAAGCAAAACTTAATATTTTTTTTTTGAAAATTTCAATATAATTAGAGGACACACGGCCAAATGTGCTGCATTTTTTTTTATAATTTTTTTGCAAGTAAATAATTAGTTATGAAATTATTATTATTATTTTTTAAATATTAAAAATTATTTGTCTAACCAACATAACTTGGTCTAAAATTTATGAAAATAATTTATTTTTTATCCTATAGTATGGGAAGCATAGAATGTGTTGCATCTTTTGGATTCAAAAAATGTGAAATTGTTTGAGAATTGTAGATTTTTTTTAATCAGCCTATCAATCAAGACTTTAGTTAGAATGCATGTATAAAATCAATAGTAATTATTTATTTAATTCTAAATAAGTTATATCTTATATTGGTGGAAAGCTAAAAAATGTATCAATAAACCTTTTTGTTTCATCAAATTTGGATAGAAAATATGTCGTCAGCCATTTTTGGGTCATATTGCCACTTTTTGGACACCCATGATCCTACACTCACCCATCTATAAAAGGTCATGTGGAAGGAAGCATCTGAGTCTATGATACCTATATTTAAAAGGCTACAAAAAAAGCATCTGCATCATCTTGATAGGATTTATTAGAGTCAGAATCTAAGAATTTTCTTTTTTTCTTCTTCTTCTCTTCCTTGCACTCTTTTCTGAAATGATTAGATTTATCACAATTGTAACACTCAAATTTTTTATTGATAAAATTCTCCATCTCGATTCTTTTGGATGTTCTTGCCATATTTTTCCTACAAAAAGGTCACAAAACATCCTTCTACAAAACTCCCACTAAAACAAAGATCAGCTCAAGAAACCCTTCAAACCCAACAATAAAATCAAAGCTGGCTAGGCTTTGATGCCAACTAAAAGGAAGCCAAGCATGTAGAAGATGCTTCCTACACTAATCTAAGCGAGCTCGAGAGTTGTGAAAAAATCATTAAATTCTTTGGTTATTATAGATTTAGATGCACATACATATCATAAATAGATACAAAATGAAAACTATAACACATAATTTTATGAGGGGAAATCTCTCTTGGGAGAAAAAACTAACCCTCCAAAAACTATGTTCAATTATATTATTCAAAATAGTAAACAAGTTACATATAATTGTAGAGCTACGCTTTTGTGAGAGTTTTCACACTTCTCAATTCTAGAGTAATTTTGGTAGCATAATGATTCTTCAATAAAACAATGTTCAACATACAACTCAAAAATACAAGTGCTCAATATATAGGAGCTTACAATGCATAAATTAGACATTTCTATAATACAACACTCAAGATTGAAGATGCAACATGGAAAAGACCAAAAATACTACACGTGCATAATGGTAATTTTCCAGTTGTCTACACATGTAATACTTTAACTACTAATTGTCAGTAAACCTACACATGCAAAAGATGCACCCACCAAAATATAATTGTACTTCCAAAGCTCACATTCCATGCAAACTCAATATGAAATAGAAATTGCATTCATGCACAACTCCACCTTTAAGCCGTAACTTCAAATTTGACTCCTCAAAAATAGAAACTGCAAGTTGTAACTCACAAGAAAACATGAGATAATTATCATTAAATAATTAAATAATCAATACAAATAAAAATCAAAGATTGAGATCAATTTCTAATGTTTTTGCTCTATGAACATGTCTCTATTGTGAGGCTCGTCTGAGTAGGTGGCATTGTTGTTGTGAGGCTCCTATAAGCAAGTGGCATTGTTAATCAGGTCATGTGGCTTGTTTTTGATACTCGCTAGACTTTGTCTTGGCTGCCCTAAATTAGTTGTCTCAATTGTTGTCTTCCCATGTTTTGTCTGCATATGCATGCTTGATGGAATGTTTAATCACCCTCTTTCTATTCTTTTCGAGAAATCTGGCATAGATCAGTTATTTTAATTATCCTGCATTGCAAAAACAAGCATGTATTTAAGAAAAGAATGGAGTAGCCATGTTAGTCACAAGATGTTTTTAGATTGAATTAGTTTGTTTTTTTCATATCACTTTCAGGGAACTGAAAAATTTATAGCAATCTTACAACAAGGTTTTTGGATGAGAGTATTCTCTTTCGTTTTAAACTCTTTTCTTGAAAGCCAATCATAGGTAACATATGAGGTATTGGTGGAAAGTAAGCATCTTACCTGATGTTTATTGGATTTAGCCTATTCAACTAATGCCAATTCTTCAGCTGGGGAGGGAGGGCATTGGTGAATTGTGATTTGCACAAAATTGTTGTTGTTTTCATAATAGTCTGTAAGTACCCAAGTTCCCCCAAATGATATAGGTGAATGTGGTGGTATTGAAATAGTAGCAGAGATTAGTTTATTCTGCTAGCTTCTTCAAGGCAAAAGTAGGGCTCTAGTGGTTGTGCCTCACTTTTGTTTAGTTCATTTTGCAGCTCTTCCTCCTCGGGAATCAGGAGAGACAGGACACCTTCATTAAAGGTGGACATTGTCCATCCTTATTCTAATGGTGATAAGGATGGCTCACCCATGGAACTGCCTACTACTCCCTTTCCAAACCCCTTGGCACCAAATAGGGAAAATGTTGGGGTTGCTATGAAGGTGTGTATGAAGAGCAGCCTGAAAAAGCCATGTGGGTGTGCAGCAAGCATAGAGGGTACAAGTCCCAATGCTCATGGTATTTTGTAAGAGGAGGAGGAAATTGCAGTGGATTGTTGCAAATGGACATGACCTAGTTTAAATCAAAGAATTTGAGCAAAGGTCTAATTTATAGCCCTACCATTTTTTCATAATGAAACTATTTTTATTTGTTTACCCTCTTTTGATTTATTATGCATTGTTTTATTCTTGAAATAAAACTGGTTTTGGTGAGATAGTTACACATAAGACCTTTGTTTGTGAATGCATCAGGCATAGAGGTTTTTCTTGTTCATTTTGAATTTAACTTTTGAAATCCAATTTTGATAGCATTGAAATCTACACACTTAAAATCCCCAATTTGATTCATTTATCCAACATAATCCCTACACTAAATTAGCTTTATTTTTGTGATTTCATATCCCCTCAATGAATTAATCTTCATATAATGCATTATTGTCACAAGCTTCTCTTGAAAAAAGTAGGTGTATGGTTCATGGTAAATTTTTTAGGCTCTTGATTTATATGGTATTTTTGGGGTGCAAATTGATACTAATATTAGGTTATATAATATAAAGGTAATTTATCCTTGATAGTCAAAATTTATTAAATACTTTTTTAGCGATACAACTGCAGGTTTGTAACTCCTCTAGAATGTATGAAAATCTGTTCAAACTAAAATACCTTCAAGAAATGTTAACGATAACTTTAGATAGACAGACAAAAAGCCAAATGATCTACACAACTTGTACACACAAACAAGTATTCCCAAATACAATTACCTTCCAATTAGTAGGATGACAAGAAATGTGGAAACCTCTGAACCATAACTGCATGGCCAACTTACAACTGAAAATATATTCTTGGTTGGTTACACAACCAAGTATTATAATTTATAACAAGATTCTTGGATACCACTACGTTACAAACACTCAATCACAAAAAATATAGAGGCCATTCTTGTGGCAACACCAAATAAAAAACTGATTATAGAAGTTTGAGCTGGCTGGCCTCTATTTTCCAGGGTGGTCTCCATGCACAACCAACTATGCAAGAACCATAATAGTTCATTTTTTTGTTTACTTAAAAACATGTTCATATCATGTGGAATGAATTGTAACAATTAATTTCTCTTGATACTTTCAAGATATGCCTCAATGGAAGCTGTCTAGTTGGCATTTATCTTGAAAGTGCCAGAAGATTCTACCTGTTTTGGGCATCGTCATAGAATGTGGCCATTTCTTAAATGAACAAACCAAAACTTAATATTATTCTAAAATTATAATATAGAACTTGAAATTTGATGGAATCTGGATTTTTTATAAAGATGGGTTATAATTTTGTCATTCCAAAACTATATTATAACTTCTTTTCATTTTCCCCATGATTACACTTTGCACACAGAGTTTTAACTATGTGATTTCTCAGTTGAATAGGAAAAGGAACAAAAAGGATTTTTTGGGTCTCAACTATGATCTTTGGGCTAGATTATTGAAATAATTTTTCAGTATTATTGTTGTATTTCTGCTCAAGTAAAATCAATTGTCAACTATATGTTGTTTTTGAGAATGCCATGAACTTTGTTACTGGCTCTACAATAATTTTGTAATTTATAGCTGCTAACCATATTTTGGAGTTTTCTATTTTTCTTTAAGCTTGGTACTTTTGATCTAATTTTATTTTGGAAAACATACTCTTGATATATACAATAGGAACATGGTACTATGTTGCACGTGAATTACTTGATGCAAGCTAAAGTTCTTGCATAACTTTTACTTGAATTGCTCAATCTTCAGTCTTCGAGACATTAGCTTCTTGGAAGCATTGCAAGGATGTATAGGTTTGGGATTGTAGTGTACTAGCCCATATAATGGAGACTATTTCTACCTCTTCTTATTCTGCATTTTAAAATTATGCAAGCATGCCCTGTCTGCAACACAAATATTGGGATTGATGTTCTTTGCTATCACATTTTGCGAGGATCTGTCAATTTCTTCCTCGACCACCAACAAAACATGTAATGGCAGTGTAATCTATCAGATAGAGGAAAACCTAGAAATATAAAGTCTTGCTCGATGAGCATGCAATTGGAGAAGATGTTCAACAGGGTAAGTATGCCTATGATTGCTTCAATTTTTTTGCCATTGATCACTACTCCACTCAGTGTTTGATTTTTGTATAGCAATGTATGGGCTATAATTTTGTGTTGTGTAATTGAATTGGTTAGTATCAGTAAATGTGTACTCTTGTAATGTCCCCTCCAAAGTCAGACATCCATATTCAGTAGATTAGCCTACCTAGAAATAGAAAGTCTTGCTCGATGAGCATGCAATTGGAGAAGATGTTCAACAGGGTAAGTATGCCTATGATTGCTTCAATTTTTTTGCCATTGATCACTACTCCACTCAGTGCTTGATTTTTGTATAGCAATGTATGGGCTATAATTTTGTGTTGTGTAATTGAATTGGTTAGTATCAGTAAATGTGTACTATTGTAATGTCCCCTCCAAAGTCAGACATCCATATTTAGTAGATTAGCCTACCATCATGACCCTTGTAGGCTAATCAAGAGGATTAGGGGGTGTTTTCAGGATGGTATCACTTCAGTGTTCAGTGTGGATCAACTTTGGCTTTCATTCAAGGCTTCTAGGACTCAGTTGGCTCAACTTACTATTTATAGTAGGTCAGATAGGGACAAAATGGGATCCTTACTATTTTTAGTAAGGCATGTGATCAAATGGAGAATTATCAGATGAGTTCCTAGTTCTGATGGCGTGTTGAGAAATGAATTTAAGAAGTTATTAAAGTTATTTGGCTCAAATAACATTAATTAATTAAAAGGTTATATTTTAATATTATAACTTAATGTTATAACTTGAGGGTCAAAATGTCATCAAAATGGGGCCAAAAAAATTAATTAATTTTTAGTGCCAACTCCTAAGTCGAAGGAAATATTAAAAGATGCAAATAAATGAAATTTTAATATTATTAAATTGCCTTTTTGGAGAAATTCGAATTTCTCATGAAGGCCTATATATTTTACTTGGGAGTTATTTTGAAGGCATGGGATTATGATTGTTGTTGATGAAGTTTTGACTGAGAGCAGAGGCCAAGGGTTTTCAATCTTCATGCCATTGGAGAACGATACTTCTTCAGTGTTTATAGCCATTTGAAACAGTCCAATATCTATTGAATTTGGTATTCTGAAGGGCATCATTCATATGTTCTATTGAGCAGATTAGAGAGACCAAGGGTTTTGATTTTTGTGTTAGAGATTCTCAAGTTTGAAAGTAGGTGAGTGCAGATTGCTTTATTATAATAAAGATCAGATTTAAGAGAGAAGTATGACTGAGTATTTCTTAGCTTTTTATTGTAGCAGGGGTTAGCCTCATGAAGAGGGGTGATTTTGGTTCTTGAAGCTTCAAAAAAAAAAATCACACAAAAGGGGGCACCTAGGCATAGGGATTGCAGCCATACATTTTGTGATAAAAAAGGCAGCCATTCGAAGGAGATCTGAACCTGTTTATGATTTGACTTTTAGGCTGGAAGTGAAGAACAACAACCATTCGAAGGAGATTTGAACTTGTTTATGATTTTCTTTTTAGGCTGGAAGTGAAGAACAACAGTTGCATGTCATTTATTTATTTTGGGTATGCTTGTATTTTCCTTGCTTTGTTGAATATTGATCAAATAAACATATATTGGAGGATCTATTATCATAGTTATCTATATTTCTTTATGTTATGCATTTCTATTTCTTCATATAAGCATTGCAAAAACAACAAAGAAACAAAAAACCTTTACAAATCAGCAAACACAAAAAACAAAAAAATCAGCATTGAAAACAAGGGCACAAAGTGTTATTACAACTCTATTTATATGTCAGGTCGATAGTCTTATCGAAGGAGTGCTAGAACAAAGCATCATTTGAAATGGTGAAAGGAAACAATGAAGAATCACATTGAAAATTGATAATTTATTGAATCAAGATCAGTAGTGCATGGTTTTTTTCCCAATACTTATATTACCTTGTGTTCTTCCCACAATATGAATTTCAGCCAATTTTGTCCCCATCAAACACTAGCCTAGTACATCTGGATGTGTAGAAACCTATAAGGGGGCATCATATGTCAAATTGGTGTTTGGCATGGCCATGACCTAAATCACAATTTTATCTTTTCTCTGACACCCTTATATATGTGAATTTTCCTTTCCTCAATCTTATCGTTGTAAGGTTCAAGTGAAGCTATATTTGTCCCATGTCTTACAGGGCTTTTCAATTGATATTTTTATAAATAAATCAGAAATTATGAACAATTTGTACCTTCTATCTTTCACTCTTACTATAGTTGTCCCAATAGCTCACACATCAAAACATCGGAATAAGTTGTATATGCTTCTTCAATTCTATGGTCATGAATCTTGATTGATATATTCCTATCATTTATCCTAAGATCAAATTCTTCATCATTGAAAGAAACTGAAGACCCACAAGCTGATGCTCTAAAGCTTCTTTAGTTGTTGCTTAACATAAAACTTAATTTATAAGTGCTGGAAGCACACAGCTTTAAAATTTCATAATGCATTTTTTTCTGTTTTCTACAAAGAAATGCAATTTAACCTTATTTCATGGCAATATCTTGAATATTGTTGTTGTGAAAAATGGTAACGAAGAGTTCTATCTGAAACTATGGTTGTGTAATACTACTTTAAGAATAGTGGCAGTGAGATAATGGATTGTGTAATTATTGTGCAGAAGAATTAATTAACTAGTTTTGAAATCTCAATAGGAGAAGTGATATAAACTAGAACATTCCTGGAGCTATTCTAGAAAAGAACATTCTAAGAGATGTTGTAAAAAGGAACATTCCACATTTTAGAATTATATAGAAAACTAGAAGCTTCCAGGCTTCAAGGAGATTGTAACTATATATATGTGATTGTAGAGAGCTGATGGGTACAACATCCAGATTGTTGTTAGACACAACATTTGGATAGCTGCTAGACACAACATTTTGGATGTATTGGATGTATTGAATGCTAGATAAAATATAAATTCCTGAGTGATTCAACTCTGTTTTACCCTGTCTTTTCTATGTTCATTACTATTGTTATATTGTTATAGTTTGGGCCTGTTTTTCTAACATGGTATCAGACCCAGGTTCAGCTAGAGGTTTAGTTAGAGGTTCAGCTAGTGGTTTAGCTTGAGATTCATTTAGAGGTTCAACTAGAGATTCAGCTAGAGATATATTGCTAGAGTGATTTGTTTGCAGGGCAGATATATTGCTGGAAGTGGTTTGTTTGTAAGGCTTATATATTGTTAAAGTGATATTTGGTTGCAGGGCTGTTATATTGTTGGAGTATTGCTAGATTGATATTTGTTTGAAGGCTGATTTTTGCTAACATGGGCTCTACAAATGAAGTTTTGCCTATATTTCATGGAAGTGGTTTTGCAGATTAGAAGAGTGCAGTCAAAAATGCTTTGAGAGAAAAAGCTAGATGGAGTTGTGAAAATGCAAGTTAGAACAAGCTAGAGGTATTATTGGTAGTGACGATGAAGAAGATGATCAAATCTCATATGAGCAAGCTAGAGGGAAGCAAAAATGGGAGAAAGACTTGAAAGAGGAATATGATAGAAGAATGCTTGATATGCTAGAGGTGAACATTAAGGGGGGATATTAGTATAATGTTCCCCTCTTTGAATTTTCTCTGTATTATTCTAGCCAATCTTAAGGGGGGATGTTAAGGATTAAGATTGTCTAGAAAATGGTAGAATGTTTCTAGAGTCTTCTATAAACTAGAACATTCCTGGAGCTATTCTAGAAAAGAACATTCTAAGAGATGTTGTAAAAAGGAACATTCCACATTTTAGAATCATATAGAAAACTAGAAGCTTCCAGGCTTCAAGGAGATTGTAACTATATATATGTGATTGTAGAGAGCTAATGGGTACAGCATCTGGATTGTTGTTAGACACAACATTTGGATAGCTGCTAGACACAACATTTTGGATGTATTGAATGCTAGATAAAATATAAATTCCTGAGTGATTCAACTCTGTTTTACCCTGTCTTTTCTATGTTCATTACTATTGTTATATTGTTATAGTTTGGGCCTGTTTTTCTAACATAACATAAATATGAAAAATTGAATTCCTATTCAAAGGAAAAGTTATTAAATCGGTTTGTTGATTCAACAGTTTTTCGTTCCTCTTTTTTCTATGGGATATATTAGACAAGTCAATTTGTTTGTATTTATTAGTCCCTGCCTCTAAAGGTGGAGACTAATGTTTTTCATGGAAGCTAAAATTGCATTGGTTGATGCATTGGGAATCATGTGGGCAGTTATACACGGGCTTAAACCAAAGTCTGTCTGTTTTTCACTATTTTCCTGCATAAAAATTATAGATTTATTTAGCTGGGTTTAGATTTCTGAAAAAAAAAAAGATTTGAGAAGCCCGTCCAATGAAACTGAAGAGGGGAAAGTATTAAACACAACTTCCTATTGTTTCATCCATTTTTTTGTAGAGGGCACATGGTACTGGAGTTGAATGTGTGGAATTGTAAAAAGTGGTTCATGTGCCTTGTCTGTGCTTCCACTTTTGCATTTTATGCATGCAGATATAAAACACGGTATCTGCCATGCAACAGATTTCAGAAAACACCGAAAAACCCACAAATTCCTTTGACATTTTACCACAGTTTTCTTGCAACTTAAGTAGAAGCACGTATAGTAAAGATCTGTGCTAGAGCAATATACCAATGGCTTCAAACAACAGACCATACAGCAAGGCATAAACAGAGATCCTACCGCTGCAGCAGCCTTTCTGCATTTGTCTTTTCATGACTGTCAAGTAGATGTAATTTAATTGCAATCTTTTTCTTATTCTATCTTGTTCAAGAGATAGATTGATGGTGCTCTATTTCTATAATGTGTATTAATTGTTCTGTTTTTTCACACTTGTATGTTACAGTAGATTATTCTTTTGGTAGAAATTCTATTTTGCTAACATGGTTATGATTTTTCTAGGCTTGTGTTGAAAAAATGGATGTGCTTTTTTTAAGAGTGCAAATAAGGTTATAGACACCACTACCTGGTAGGCATCACATTTGTTCATGTGTTCTTAGCCATCTTCAATTTTTTTCATGTAGACGTTCCTATTAAATTTGTCCTTGCCCTTTTTACCATTTGGTTACAAGATTTTGGTTAAGAGCTTTTTTCCCTACAAACCTAGTCCTCGTAGCTTTTTAGTACCATAAAAGAAATTATTGGATATCACAGAAAATTATGCAAATGCACATCACAAAGCTACAAAATGTTTGAAGGATGTAGAAATTCCATTCTATTGTTTGGTCTATTTCTCTTATCTTTACTGTGCTAGGGTTTAAAACCGGCTATAGCAGAGTTTGTTTTTAAGAGCCACATTTCTTTGAGGCATTTTTTCAAACAGTTCACTGCCATGTCTATGACTTGTCATGGCATCCCATCACTGTGACCACATTTATTTGAGACATTTTCCAAACAGTTCATTGCTTTGTCTATGCTACCACATTTTTCATACATGTCTACCAAAGCATTTTATCAAACAGTTCAGTGCCTTGCTGCTATGGCTAAAAGCCTAAAACAGGTGCTTTCGAACAAGCTATGGATGCTTGAAATTTTTTTATCAAAGCATAATAGTGAGAAATAGCATAGACAAGGGACTAAACTGTTTGAAAAAATGCCTCAAAGAAATGTGGTGTCATGTTAATGGAATGCCCAAAATGGCATGTTCAAGAGTTTTTTTCTCTGAACTCCAGCAGATGACGGGAGAAAACAAAAAGTTGGAGAAATTGAATACCTACAAGTGAGTTTTGCATTAGAAAGTAATCCATAACTGTTTGCATTTCATAATTGTGAGAAATAATAGATTCTTTATCCTGTGTTTACTTTTATAACTGGTCATTAATGCTCTTCTTTCTGTTGTGATTACTTCAGAGAAGTCCTTGGTGAGTTGAAGGCAGCTGGGGCAACCTGGGTACAATTCGATGAGCCCTCACTTGTAATGGACCTCGATGCTCACCACTTAGAGGCCTTCTATAAGGCTTATTCATTCTTTGTAGGACTAGATGGAATCAAATTCATTGTTGAGACATACTTTGCTGATATTCCAATTGAGACTTACAAGTAAGTTAGCTTGCTTCATATTCTGCTCCTCTCTATATGTCAAATTTAATTTATATAAAAAAATATATTTGACAATAGAGTCCCCTTGGAAATGTCCTAGATGATATGTCATATGTGCATAGAAGAATCAGACGGTTAAGGTTTGAAGATCTGAAGTTGCTAATGCCAATAAGAGTTTTTACTATAGGATCGTTACTAAATCAAAAGCTATACCTGCTCTTGGGTTGGATGAGGTACGTGTAACAAAAACACTCAGCCACATCAAAACTCATCGCTTTCCTATTGATAAATATTTTTTTCCTGGAATTGTTGATAGGCGGAATATCTGGGAAAATTTATTTTAGCTCGAAGAGTTTTATATGATTTCATCTTAAATCTTGAAACTACAATTGGTAAAGTTACACGTACACATTATTTTAGCTTGAAAAGTTGTTGGATCAAGGAATTTACATAGTATGTGATTTGACTTAAAAAATTGCTTCCCTTAGTAAGACTGTAAAATTTGCTTACATTGTAGGCAAAGTAGTAGTCTCTACTTCCTTCTCTCTTCTTCATACGACAGTAGATTTAGTGAATGAGAGAAAACTTGATGATGAGATCAAATCCTGGCTTGCATTTGCTGCACAAAAGGTAGTTAAGGTAGTTGCTTTGGCTAAAACATTGGACGGCCAAACATATCAGGTAAAGATTCTCCCAACTCTTTTTACTTAGACATTTACAGATTGTTAAAGTTGAATCTTGAAAGCACTTTTGAAGAAGCATGAGAACCTAGGGGAAAATTTACACTACATCCTCAGTGCAGAATTCCTCCAAACATGTTGTAATGGATCGGAATTTTGTACCATGGACATGGGGTGTAATTTATCCCCTAGATAGTCTTTGTCGTTTCTTGGTAGAAACTATAAATTAGAATTCATTTCCACAGAACATAAAAATTGAAGGTTGGATTTGACAGGAGTCTAGGCCTTCAAAATTAAGGATTGGTTTTTTCACATGATTAGCAGCAAAAAAATTCTTTTTCCATTTGACCAGGTTTTGTTGGCATCTCAATCAAAAACTGAGGTCTAAGAAGTTGAACCATTCTATATTGCAGGGATACTTTTCTACTAATGCAGCTGCTATATCTTCATGGAAGATGTCTCCAAGAGAGAACAACGAGGCAGTGCAAAAATCTGTAGGTTATCAATTGATCTTTTGTTTGCTTATGTTTTGCTAGTATTTTTCTTTCAGTAAAATTGAACCTTGCATACAAAATTAAGTTTACTAAATACAAATTAGTCTTCTAAGCAACTACCCTTTGAAACCCAAATGGTTTATTTGATGCTGTTGATCTTTGAATATGATGTTTTTATGGCAGAACTATGCAGTTTGAGGAGTTAGGGAAAGTAGGTGGGGAATTGCTTTCAAGGTTTCATTTGGAACTTGGTTAGTTCAACAAGCGAATTATTTTTTAGTATTTACAGTTTTTATCATTTCTATTATGAACTGCTTTTTTGATATCCACACACCCACACACTTTTTGTAGGCAATATGCTGTGAAGTTGTTAAAACCGACAAGAAGTCAAACTTATTATTTTCCGCCAAATCTTTGATTCTATGGGCATTGAATTCATTAAGTATTGCTAATGAAGCTTAGCTAAATTATTCAACTTTTAAACCTTTTCTATAAAGGTTATTTTTCTTCTGAGTTCATTTAATTTCTTTCATTTTAAATTTTTTTCTTGAATTTTTTTCTGAACTTATGTGACCTAATCTACTTGTCCAGGCAACTGAATAAAAACTAAGTACAATCTATTCATGTATCCTCCATGTCACCAAGGACTGCCCATACTGGTGCTCACCACTAGGTTAGTAATTTTACCTTGAATTTCCTTAAGCTTCTCCATCAGTGCACATCAATCTTTTGGACATATTTATTTCTCCTCCATCTTGGGAGTATTGGTTGAGAGATACAACTACTGAGACTAAATCTTCCCTTTTCCTGTTCTTTGGAACCTTGGTAATCAATTGCTCCATGTTTATAGTAATTGTTTTATTTCCCTTCCTTCTTTTCTGAATTGTGAATCTTCATTTCAATGATAGTTTCTCTAATCACTGGCATGCCAGTACTCCCAGCTTTCTGTTTTTCGAACTCTAAAGCTTCTTTCCAATTATAAGGTGGACCTTCTAAACTATTGTATTATTTTGTTCCAACAGAAGCTTGTATCATTATTTTGTATGTCTTCAAACTCTTCCTCTTTCATACCACTTGTTTTAAGATTATTATCACAAAATGTGGCCAACAATTGGGCACAAGAGATTCCTACAACTCGGTTTTTGCAAACCACTTCAAATGCTCCCTTAAGTGCCCTTTGGAAAAGACCATCATTCATAAAATTCTCATGGATATATTGCAAGTGCTTATCATGCAATACAATAAGTTTTCCCACCATATGCACTTGTGCACTTACACCACCTGCATACCCAAGTAATGATGCCCCTTCCCCCACAACATGCTGCTTGAAACTGTGAGCCAAAGGCTCTAAACCATTAGGTATATAGGAAAATAATCTATAGATCCCGGAGAGATCTTGAACCCTATGATCTCTAAGCATGGCATGCTAGCCTGAATGTATTCTTTCAAAAAGGTAACTTTCGCCATCTAGGTTAATACTCTTTTACTTATTGTTTCTAAAAGCTTGTTTTCACTAGTAAAATACAAATAATGAGCAACTCTCCCCCTTTCAAATTCAGAAGACGCCTCAGCCTAATAATGAGGTCAGTGTTTGAATTTTGCTGTTGGCAAGGCAACTTTGGAGCTAGCTGTAAAGGTTTTTTCCAGGGTTTTAAATGGAAAATCTTACTCCGGCCCTATAGAGTTTGTCTTTTTTCCATCATCAAGTAATACATTAGATTGCTGATATGAAAAATACTGGAGGTGTCTATCATCTCATAAAATCTATCCAATCTGTCTTACCTTTGTAATGGTTTCAAATTTTGTAGCTTATCTTTGGTTGGTGTTGACTATCCTGAACTTTCAGGAGGCTGTGAAGAATCCATCAGGTGATGAAATGGGATTTATGGATAACTATCTTCAATTACAGTTCACCATCTACATATTAATGCAATGCACCCAATGAACACAATACTTTCATGTGAATATCAGAAGCTATTCCTAGTACTAGTATTTTTGCCCTATCAAGGAGTAAAGCGCATGCTTAGTGTGCTTTGCTTGGCTTCTCACAATTGAAACTTTCTTTTTCCTGGGAATCAATTGACACCTAACAACTTGTTCTTAAAAACTATTGTCCATGGTATTCCGTCTTTTGTTTATTTTCTGTGCATGAATTTGACTACGAACCTAAAGAGGCATGAAATCTTTTAACTACCAGAAAGCTTGTATTCTTTATTTTTGGTTAACTTGCTTTAGTGATGTCAAGTATGATAGGAGCCCCTTCTAAGCATCATATGATCATGAGAGGCATCAAGAACTGCAGTTGCTGTGAAATTCAAAATCCACAAGTTGTTTGGTTTGAGAATGAATTATCATAAATAACCACATTTGATGCATCTTATTTATTTAATAATCTGGAATTACTTGTTTTTCTATTAAAAAATTACTTGAATGCTCACCTTGTAGCCATCTTGATTGTGCTCCCAATAGGTGATTTTGATTAAGTGCTGAACTGTAGTGAACTGTTTATGATGTACTTGTCTACTTGGAGATTCTTGTGAGCTGTTTGAATTATCTTTAGAGCACGTTTAGAGTAGTACAAGTGGAATACCATTTGTGAGTGGGCTGTTTTGAAATCATGTAATTGTTGAATAACATTTTTTCTTTCTGGCTTGCAGGATGGAACACAGTGAGTTGACAGTAACCCTTCAACATGACATTCTCGCAACATTTGATTGAAGAGATGGGCTTATTTTTTGTTTTTTCTCATCATCCATACCACATTCTATTTCCTTTATTATTATGCTATCAAGAACAAAAATAAGTTTGCAAGATACATTATGCATAATGACACTTTTCTTTACATTTGTTTATAGATCTGTGATTTCTGCTATCTCGACTCTTATCATGGTCAACATGGTAAAAAGATTTACTAAAAAAAATATTATGAATTATGATTGCAATGGTTTAGTTATAAATTCTCTTTTTGGATCTGAATTGAAGACTGCCATGAAATTAGTGTGTTAATTGAACATTTGAATTAGTGACCTTGTTCGTAATTGAAATTTGTATAACCTTTACTTGCTGCATATTTAGTATGAATAGAGATTCTTTTAGACTATATCTAGGTTTTCTAAAACTGAATCTGGCTTAAATTGTCTATGACAATTGATTTTTGGCATGCTTTTACATGTCTTTGTTTACAAGATGTCTAAAATTTGTGTATGATAATACATTTGAATGTGCTATCCTAGAACTGTACAAGGAAGAAAGCCCCAAAAGCATACATAAATGATGTCTTGAGGCATTTAAACTTTGAAAATTGTGATAAATAGGAAAGTTTTATAGTTACTTGAGGCATTTTGTTGAACTCATGGCTTTTTGGAATTTACTTTAGTAGCTTCTTGGTGCTTGGGTCAACCTTGTTTTACAGCTCTTTAACAACTGTCTGTCTTCTGTAGAGGCTTTGGGTTGGAAGATTGGTTTCTGTTTTTGGTTTTGAAGGCAGTGATGGCTCTGCTGAAAAGTTTCTTCCTCACATGAGTATTCCATTTGATTTGTTTGCTTCATTACTGCCATAAAAGTCAGGACTTTTAGGTTTCAAGGGTCATAATTAGTGATACAATGCTGAGAACATATACAGTCTTCGAGGGGAGTGTGTTTTCTGGTCAATTGTAATTTCTGAAGCCTAATAGTAAAATTTACTACCCAACATCTCTTGCAGTACAAAGCTATGCACTATATGGACATCCTCTTTTGCCAATTGTTTTAGAAGTGATAGCTTCAGTTCTTCTCTCGGTATCTCATTCTAACGATGTATCATAGAGTCAATGGCATTTCAGATGATATTTATTTAACAACCACGTTAATGACTATTATTGTTGTATGGAAATTTTGATCTGTTATAGCTTACAAGTATAGTATTTTGTGCACAAAATCCAAAATAATTGAAGCAAAATGCACTGTAATCTCGTGTATTATATATCAACCAAAACTCCCTTGTTTCAGCAAATAGTTGATTTGGTGCAATATTCATGTCATAAGATACAACACACCGTGATCATTCAACACACAGTGACATAAATAGAATGTCTTATGGATCCCTTGCTCTTCTTTGCAGGGTTAAGGGGCAAACTCCCAAGTGATCGAGACTATGGACAAACAAACCAATTCTGAGACAATCATGTGCTATCATATGGGCTATCAAGCATCTAAATCTTACCTTGTCCCCCATTTCCATTTTGCAAAGCAAAACTACTATTGATCATGGAAAATTCCACCTGCTTATTTATAGGCCTAAATGAAACGACACTTGTACTACTACCTGATGCAATATATGTGATCATAAGCATACAATAGAATGAGAATTCTACATAATGCTTTTGTTCATCTGATCAACAGATTCCAAGTTGCTACAACACGTGTATATGCTTTCAATTAGCCATACAAAACCATCAATAGGTTTTTACAACTATTCAAGAAGAAATGGTTCTCTTCTCATCGACAAATTCTCTACTAAAGACTATTTTATTTGTGGAGACAGTTATTTGTATGCTTCTGAAATGGTTGTGTCAGGAAGTCTATGGGGCTAAAGGATTAAGCAGAGTGGGGACAAGTTATTTGAAAATAAACCCTTCAATTCATTCTGCAGTCCATGATCTAGATGCTACGAATGATGAAGACAATAGCAAAAACCAAAAAGCAGCCATCAAAGACCAACTCCAAAATTCTCATAGCACTGTTTTCCATACGAACAGACCTGCTTAAGGCAGGGACTCCAGCTCAGGCAGAGCGCTTGTTTGAGAATACGCATGATGTCCATCTTAGCCTTCTTTCTCAATATCTTCCTTTTAAGAACTGTTGGGGGGAGAAAATTTGTGAATTTGTTGACTGCTTTCATCTACAGAACAAAATTAGGGAATTACAATCCATTCAACATTTGGGGTTGTTAAGTTACCAGAGAACCTATTTTCTATTCGTGATGAAAGTTCCTTTCAGTCTATAGTTTTAAAACAAATATCATTCAGATTTATTATTAATTACAATGCGTTATATGTATAATCAAAATCATAGGAAGTGTCATGATTGGGTTTGTCACTGTACTACTCTTGGTTTTCTCTTTCCTCTGCTTCTCCTAATGTTTTCCTTGAGGAATGGACTTATAAATTGGTACTTCTTGGGCTTTTTATTTTTTGTAGTGTGGTTTCAGAATGTTTTTATCATATCCTTGTTCAGTTTATCAAGCACATTTTTTTCCTTTCCATGTTTTCTCATACTATTGATCTATTTGAAGTGCAATTTCAGATGCTAATCCACTTGTTTTCCTCGTAGATTAAACAGTTATCTGTTTTAGTTAAATATAATATATCAACTTCGATAAGCTTAAGGTTGATTTTTCTTCAATTCAATCTCAATTCAAAGCTTTGGGGGAGATCTTATTTTTGCTTACACCTTTGTCCTATTTCTTTTATACTGTAATAACGCTACTAAGCTATCCACAGTGAACTAGAATTAAAAAAATCACTATTTCCATAGTGAAATGGGTTCAGTGTTTCCATGTGCAGAAGCATAAATATTTGTTATTATGTGTGCATTTTTTAATAAAGAGATATCTATTCCTAAATGCTCTAGGTATCCTTGAAGTAGATAGGATCTTGGTTACAATCTTTCAACTATAGAAATGGTATGTAATAGAATGATTAAAAAAGACAGTCTCTTTCCATAGTGAAATTGGTTCACAGTTTTATTGTGTAGAAATTTAAATAATTGATATTAATTGTGAGTAGCATAAGTTACGAAATTTGTTTATGCTTGAGAACTTGATATTGGTTTTTCTATTCGCTTTCACTCTTTCACCATTGTTTATGGCCAGTATATGAGAATTACGCAGGGTGGCATGGGAAGCATAAATTATAATGTCTAATAAAAAAACATTTTACAGTATTGTTACGGATTTTCGTCTACTATTTAATCTATATTCTACTATTCTCTTTAATCTAATCTATGTCCTAAGTTTTTCTTCTATGTTTGTTGGTTTAGAAAAGAGGATCAGTCTTTTGTTTAAGTTATATGCAAGGCATAGATTGTTTTCTACTCTCTTGTAAAACTCATTTTAGCTAATATGTAAATAATTTGTGGGTTACTTTACAAACATTTTCTTAATCCTTAAATTTATCATTAATGTTTTCATTTAAAATATGCTAAAAATAAGATTGAGAAGTATCATAACCGTTATATGCTAAAAATAAGATTGAGAAGTATCCTTTCTTATAACAGAAAGGATTTTTCTTCTCATTCGAGTAATAGAATTATAAATACCTCTATTTAACTGGCTTATATTTCAAGTTAATGTTTTCTATTATCGATTTTTTTTCATTTTTTATTTTATGAATTTCAATAATGTTCAACTTAAGTCATTTCAACTTTAACTAAAGAAATAATTGTTCAAAATGCAATAAGGTTTGACAAGTAATAGATTTCTTGTTAATGCGAGTATTGTAGAATCTGAAATATAGACAAAACCATATTAACAAAAATAACAATCACAATACTTTATAGAGGTTGTAGCCTCTTTTCATAGCGTTTATCTTGCATGCTTTAGCTCCATTTAAGTGTCAGATAAAACTGAAGTCCACAGGTATTAACTATGGGCACTTTCCTCATTCTTACTTTTGTATTTAGCTTCCTCTTTTATTTTAATTGGATTTTTTCTTTTTCAATCATCAATGCTTGTGAAACACCTTTTGTTCAATAGCCATCCTTTTTTTTTTAATTTTATTAGACTACAGCTTTAGAATATAATTTTAAAATTAAAGTGGAGTTTAATATGATTAATATTATTTTGAAATATTTTCTTAATTTATAACCTTCACATTTATATGTTTATTTTATGTTTCTATAGTAATGAAAACAAATTTTTAAAAGAAGATTCAACAATGTGTTATTGAATAGGAGCTAGCATTCTATGTTCAATGGTAGTATCTATGCTTTAAAAACAATATCTTTTATTTGGTTTGTGTTATTTTAAAAATGGATGACACACAACATACTTTTAAAAATCAATCTTTTTGACATTGAGTATATCTTAATAATACCTATGCAATAATACCATATCACTTGGATAAAATGTTTTGGAAATTGTCTAACACCTACTTTCCTTAGCTAGTAATGGCAATGTTGAAGTTTATTTGTCATTTTTACATTCTCCTTACAATTTTCATTCACGTGTAACACAGTTTTCTTCTTTTCTTTGTAAGTTATAAAATCATAATTGAGTGGTGAAAATTAAGTTACTCTAGGAGACTCAAATTAGAATGTAATCTCTTTATGGAATATCTTATATTGGAAAATTTTGTCTTCTCATCAAGCGCATTCATGCCAAAGAAATATTATAATATAAATGAGACAAAATTTGGTTTTGAACTAACATAATTAATATAACACTTAAAAGACAAAAATTCTCATCAAAACCAATGACCATGTAATACAAAAATGATTGTTGTTGAAAAGATAAACATGTGGTTAAATGGATAAGATGGATCATGGTACTAAATTGATGGTCATACTTATGCATTTTTCTATAAAATACAACTAAAATTTGAGGAAGATTATATCATTTGAAAGAGAAGATTCTAGACATATCATTAAAATTTAAATCTTTTTAATGGATTGTAAAGTCATGATGATAATAATTTGAGATGATTTTAATAAAACTTTGTGTTTTATCTTTGTCAACATTAATGCTTTAAGATCATGAATTTTGTTAAGACAAAATTGTTAGCCGATATGCTATTTTGTTTGAAGTTTCTGCTAGGTTTTTTGTCAACCCAGTCGCGAATTGGATTTGGTGACACTAGAGATGTCTTGACTAGTGGTGACTTGACCGGGTGAGGTTGGTAATTATGTGGGTTGGAGGTGGTGGAGTTAATGTCCTCGATATGCGAAAGTTGAACCATAAGTGTTTGCTCACAGGAATGTTCTTTCCTTCTATCGTTGTTGTATAATGGGGGTAGACGAAGTAAATGCAATATTGAGTGTTGTAGTGTGGGAAAGTATACTTTTTTTAAGTTGTATTGTTGAAATGACCATTGCGGTGTTGGTTTCATAGCAGACTATTGCAAAACATCATTGCCTTTGGCTCTGTGATCGATTTCACAAAAGATTGGAGAGTTTTAAAAAAGTTGTTCTCCATAATCTATAAGTCATTTTACATGGGTGTTTTGCATAAATGATTTATTCATTGTTTATGTTAAAATCATTTCTCTTAGGAATCTGTAAGTCATTTTACATGGGTGTTACATTGTGGGAAAGTAAAGTCCAAAATTAGCAAGAAAATATATTGATTAAGTTCCACTATCGAAAGAGCCATTGTGGTGTTGGTTTGATAATAGACTATTCTAAAAATCATCGAATTTGGTTTGATGGTTCATTTGATAGGGAACTATTGTAAAAATTGACAGCTTTGGCTTCGTTTTATCGGAGATTGGAGGGTTTTTAAACTATTGTTCTATGTAATCTATAAGTCATTTTACATGGGTGTTTTGCATAAATGATTTATTTATTTTTATGTTAAAATTGTTGTTTTCTGGAATCTGTAAGTTGTTTCACATGGGTGTTTGGCATTATGGTTTTGTATCAATGAAGAAATTTCACTTAAATCTTCTTTCTTTTGTCAAAAAATATGGTTAGGGTTAGTAATTTTTTCATTTGTCATTTATTGTTTGTTGTTATCTTTGTGCATCTTTGGCCTTATATACCTATTACCATGGGAGCAATTGTAGTTAAATATTGTTTCTTTGGTCAAAAATATGGTTAGGGTTAGTAATTTTATCATCCTTCATTTGTTGTTTTAGTTATCTTTGTGCAGCTTTCTCATTACAATCATTAACATAGGACCAATTGCAGATTAACATAGGAGTGATTGCATATATCTATATGGCCTTATACCCATTACTATAGGAGAAATTGTAGTTAAATCTTGTTTATTTGATAAAAAATATGGTTAGGGTTAGTAATTTTATCGCCCTTCATTTATTGTTTTAGTTGAGCTATGCATATTTGTTGTTACACCCATTAACATAGGACCAATCATAGGTTAGCATAGGAGTGATTGCATATGTCAGTATGAAAGTAGAAACATGTTGGAGATAAAACTAGTTTCGTGGGTGTGAAGTGTTATTCTTTCTAATATCTCTTTTATATGTTCAATTTATTTGATTGAAGTTTTTGGTGGGATTTTTGGTCAGCCTAGTCATGAATAGGATTTGTCCTATAATAGCTCTTTTACAATTTCTCTATTTGTCTAGAATATTTAGTTCCTAACAATGTAGCTTAAATTTTTGATTGAGTGTGTGGTGATATAGGCATTTCGTATAGGTTATTGCTACTTATTGGCTTTACAAGTTGTATTTAATGTGGGTTTGGTGCCAAAGAATGTAGCTCGATTTTTGAATTGACAATCCAACTCTTACATAGATTGCTTGTCTTGTATGAATATGTTTAGTGTGGTTTTTTTATCATCTATTATTTACATATGATTCTTAAGTGTTTTTCTAATAGTTGTTTTACAATTTTCATATTTTTTCTATAATATTTTGTGGCAAATTATGTAGCTTGAATTTTGAATTGACAACTGTTACATAGAATTTGTTGTTACATCTTGTATAGATAGTGATATAATTTCAAGTAAGCAAGAATATGCTGCAAACTCAAATCTATACATGCATTTGACTTGAACTTGGTTCTTTATTTTGAATATTCTTTGTAAGTAATTTCACATACATAGATGTCCATAACGAAACTTTTTGGGTGAAGGGAAAATGGAAAAGACCTATTAGGAAAACATTTAAAAATTGCAAGAAAATGACAGATGCTGGAAATCCCACAAATTAAATAGAACTTTAAAATATTGAGAATAGAATAGGAAAACTATGATAATGAATAGTTTGGTATGGGGAACTAGGAAAAATAATATCATGAAGAATAGTTATTTATGGGCAAGTTCAAATAGTTGAGAAAAAAAGAATATCATAAAACATATTGGTACAAGACAAAAGGTGAAGTTGGAAAGGAGCTATTAGGAAAATAGTTAACAATCACAGTTGCCTTGTCAATTAAAAATTTGAGCTACATTATTCCCCACTAAATATTATAAGAAAAATAGGGAAATTGTAAAACAACTATGGGGAACTGAAAAAAATAATATCATGAAGAACAATTTGTTGTGGGGAAGTGGAAATAGATGAGAAAGAAAGAATATAATGAAACATATTGATATAAGACACTGTCATCCCATGTAATTAGCAAGCTTGACCCCTTACATAAACAGACCCAGGTAGTTTGTTCCAGGGAGCTTCAAGCATATCAGGAAAAAAATAATATCATGAAACATATTGATACAAGATTCAAGCAATGTTCTTTGTTAATAAATATTGAAGACAAATAGAGAAATTGTATAAGAGGTGTTAGAATAACAATTATTTGCTACAAGTCATTTTGCATTGGTTTTTTGCATAAATGATTTGTCTACAGTATTTAATGCCATGCAATGTAGCTCAAATTTACAATTAAGCTTGTGGTGCTATACACATTTTCCAGAGATTGTTGCATCATATAATTTTTGTCATAGCTTGAAGAAAATAGGTATCGTGATAAAGAATTAGGTTTAAATAATTTTTCCAAACTAGAAAGATATGTGTATAAGTGTGGAGGGAAAAATGGTTTGGTGGCTTTTAAGTGTTATTGTAATATCTCTTTTATTTGTTCAACTTTATATTTTTAATTTGAGAAAAAAAGAATATCATGAAACATATTGGCATAAGAGAACAAGCAGAATTGGAAAGAGCTATTAGGAAAAAACTTAAGAATCACATGAAAATGATAGATGTTCTAGAACCCACATTAAATAGAAGTTTACAATATAGAGAATAGAACAGGAAAAATATGATAATGAACAGTTTGTTATGGTGAACTAGAAAAAAGAATATCATGAAGAAGAGTTTGTTGTGGGGAAGTTGAAATATATGAGGAACAAAGAATATAATGAAACATATTGATATAAGACATTACTATCCCACAGAATTACAAAGCTCCACTCCTTACATAAATAGACCTAGGTAGTTTGTTTTATGGAGCTTCAAGCAGATCAAGAAAAAAAGAATATCATGAAACATATTGATACAAGATTCAAGCTATGTTCTTTGCTAATAAATATTGAAGAGAAATAGAGAAATTGTATAAGAGGTATTAGAATTACAATTACTTGCTACAAGTTGTTTTACATGGGTATGTTGCCCAAATGATTTCTCTGTAATATTTAATAGCAAGCAATGTAGCTCAAATTTACAATTAAGGCTGTGGCGTTATACACATTTTTCAAAGACTTTTACATCATATAATTGTTGTCATGGCCTAGAGAAAATAGGTATGGTGATAAAGAACTACGTTTGAATAATTTATTTGGAAAGCTAAAAAGATATTTGTATAAGCGTGGAGAAAAAAACTAGTTTTGTGGATTTTAAGTGTTATTGTAATAGCTCTTTTATCTATTCATCTTTATATTTTTAGCTAATATGCTATTTGTTTGAAGTTTCCACTAGGATTTTCATCAACTTAGTCATGAATAGGATTCTTCATCTAATAGCTCTTTTACAATTTGTTTGTTTGTTTATAATATCTAGTGGTAGGAAATGTAGCTCAAATTTATGTCTATATATATACATATTGACTTCCTTGTTTCATATTTTAAAAAATACATATATGTAGAAATATATATCGATATATACAAACCAAGACCATTGTGTCTCATTTGAGAATGCAACAACAATTTACATATTCACATGTATATCTAAAGAGTTGTGTATGCTATCTTTATTTGTATTTAGGTAGACTTTGATTGGAAAAGAGTTTAAAATATCATAGGTAGACTAAATATTATAGAGAAACAGGTAATTTTTAAATGAACTATTAGCAAATGACTGAAGAACAACATACTTCTGATTCTTAAGTATTATCCTATTACCTCTTACAACTGTTACATAGACTGCTTGTCTTGTACCAATATGTTGCATGATATGTTACAATACAACCATAGCATTAAATGATATAGCATTGAGATGTTTTTAATAATAGAGTATTTAATGGTGTAGTATGTGTAACATGTTCATAAGAAATTTGTAAAATTGATTGTGCCTTAGTAGTGAATATCCCTATTGAAACTAAATACATTAAAAAAACACTAAAAAATAGTGTAGCTTGCATTGGCTTGTTGTTGCCATCTTGATTGTCATTCTCTAGCACCACAAGCAATCATTTCCCATTCTTTTTTTGTGTTCGAAGGTGGCTAGGAGTCCCTTTGTGGCGTATATGTTTTAATAAGCTTTCAAGTTAAAAACATGCTGCTAGTTTGCATAGCTCTTACCCTTTGCTTTCTCTTCAATTTTTGTGCTATGCAGCTCCCACATAATGTCGATAATGTGCACCTTTGACATTATACCCATTAACATAGGAGAAATTTCTAATTAATAACTCCTCCCCTTGAAATTTATGAAGATAGAAAAAATACATCTCAATTGACTAGCTGAGAAGGCTATGAATTCAAACCTTTTGTTCCTTATAGTAATGCCTTACTTCAAAGTAGACAATATCCTATAGGGAAAAAAAAAAAGGTTTGAATTTGTACCCTTCTTAACTAGAAAATTGATGGAAAATTCAATCTTGATGTTTTCTCTCTTCATAAATTTCAAGGGGAGGAGTTACATAGTGAGGAAAAAGTATGGTATACACATGTATTTAGATATAGCAATGTGCATATAAATAGATATATACATGTGTACATATGGATATATATCTAGTTTATGTGTGTGTTTCTAAATGTGGAGACAAAGAGGAGATTCAATGCATATATGTACTTAATCATTTCTATTCTAATTGTTGTATAACCTATTGTTTTGTTAAGAAAGGGTGAAAGGACCAACTAGCAATATATACAAATATCTGTATATAGCTATATGTAGAAATATAGTAAAATAACAAAAAAATGCATGGATACATATATAAGCAACCTCAAAGATAAACATATACATATAGGGATATATCCATATGCATTTATCTTTTTTATTCTTGTTGATGTATCCCCTGGTGTTTTGACAGTATTAAAAGTGCATTTATATTCTTTTACTTGTATCCTTTGTTATTTGATCAATTTTAGAAGTGGAATGGTTATAGATCAATATTTCTAAGTTATCTACCAATTTCCACTAGGATGTTGCAATACATTATTCTTTTATTTTTATTGTGAAATAGATTTGTTGATTAGTCAACTCAAATTGTAACATTTTGTCCCTAGAAAATGTTCCCAGAACTATGTCTATGGAATCGGGTTTTGTCGATGGGTCTCCAAAGCCCCCCAATATTGATTTTTTGACATATTCCACTATTCCTATTGTGGAGTCTTGCTTTGAGGGTGTGAACCACCCACCTTCAGATCCTGATTCTGTAAGTATAAATTTCCTTTTTGTTATACCCATTGCAAATTTGGTGTTATTGTTTCCAGTTGCCTTTGCTTTAAGGTGTATACATGCATGGGTGAACTTGACAAAGCATATAGATGTGCAAGGAGATATGCATTGATATTTTACAGCATATAAAAGCATTTATTTCATTTATATATATATATATATATATATATATATATATATATATATATATATATATATATATATATATATATATGTATATATGTATGTATGTATATATGTATGTATGTGCATGTGTATCAATATGTATATGTATATTTATATGTAAATGTCCTGGCTAGTAGTGACTTGACCCAAATTTTTTATGGCAAGATGGAGCTTCGTAATTACGTGGGTTGGATATAGTGGAGTTGGTGGCCTTGATATGCAAAAGCTTAATGGTGAGTGTTTTCTCATGCGAGGGTTAATGCATCATGTCATTGTTGTATGTGTATATGTATGTGTTTATGTATATGTATGTATATGTATATGTATATGTATATGTATATATATATATATATATATATATATATATATATATATATATATATATGTATGTGTATGAATATGCATATGCATATATGTATATGTATATGTATATATATATGTATGTATGTATATATATGTATGTGTGTATATATATGTATGTATATGTATATATATATATATCTATATGTATGTATGTATATATATGTATGTATATGTATATATATATATCTATATGTATGTGTATGTATATGCATATGTATATGCGGAAGTTGAATGGTAAGTGTTTGCTCCTATGAGGTTTAATACATCCTATCGCTGTTGTGTGATGGTGACGGATGAAGTAAATGAAATATTCAATGTTGCAGTGTGTGAAAGTATACTTTGATTAAGTTGTACTGTCGAAATAGTAGAATATGATAGATCACATATGAAGAAATCAGATTTCTCCTACTTTGTTATTGTGTGATGTGTGATGGAATTCCATGAAATTTTGCATGGGTGTTCCATAATGTTCTTGGTCAAGGGTTTTTCTAGAGCCCATGATCCTCCATGATAGAAAAAAAAAATGGTGGGGAGGATTCCAGTTGTGGGTTGTGTGGTTTTCATTTTTATGGCATATACTTGTTCTTGTGTAGATACATGCCTACACAAATCCTTATATACACTTCATTTCTGAAAACATTTCTTATGGCTGGTTGCATACATCTAATATTGTATTCTTTTAATTGAGGGATATAACAATAGCGAAATAGTGGAAATGGTTAACACAAAAAACTATAAAATCCTTTTCTATATATTTTTATATGTCCCAATGTTCAAACTATGGTATTCCTTTTGTGATCATCCATAGATATACATTTTTATACACATGGATACACATATATTTTGTTACATGTTTTTGTGTAATTACTACTTTAAATATATCTATAGTTATAAATGTATATTCATATATGCTAATATGGTTGAGCTTGTATGTATATTCCTAGGCTGTGTGAGTACATTCAAGTTCCATAGCCAAATCACTTGTTGAATTTAAAAATGGTAAAAATGAACAATAGAACCATTTGTACTATAGCCAACATATAGAGGAAATTTGTGTGAAGCAGCGTACAAAATACAAGGAGAAAAATCTGACTACTATCAATCTTCCCTCACAATGCCCATTGGCAATGGTAGATGCCACCGCTTATATACAATCTCAGAGCAATCCCCCTACTGGACCAACACAATAACAATGCTTAAAAGAAATATTCAATGATTGCTACCTTTCTACGGTAAAGTATTTTTGGCACTACATAGATACACTTTCAAACCTTTCTATTTGTCAAATATGTAGAGAAAGCTACATAGGGATGCACACTTGTATATTGAGGTTAGCAATGACATGTGTAAGATGCTATTATGAAAAAGGCACCCACTACTTTAGCTCTGCAAATGGCATGGAGCTAGGCCCACAACCATTGGTGCTAAAAAAAGCTAACACAAGTTGAAGAAATGCTTATTGCTAGGGTGGCTTCAGTTTTCCAAGTTTCCCATGCTAGAGCAGGTCAATTTAAATACAATGGTCACATGATAATCTTTCCTCAAGATATCTCGAGCATAGCAAAACTTTTTCCTCACTGACTGTAAGACCTTGAGGTTGTGATCGTACGTCAAACCACTATTGAAGGTGGTAATTAGGATTGCTATGTTAATACACATCATGTCATGGTGAGACATATATTTTTGGGAATGATAGCTATAGGCTACTCTTGCACTCTTAGGATGTTTCACCTAAAAGGAGATAGATAAAACTCACTCAAAATCTATGTGGTTCACTCAATTTAATGTATGTATCATGTGATTAAGACTAAATGAGATGATCTAAATGGGACTAAGCTATGAAATTGACTGATTATGAATGAATAACCTAAGATATATGCAATGTTTGAAAACATAATGTGATATTCAAGCATGAACTAAAAGATGAACAAATGAAAAACAAAATGAAGAATGTTGAATTAGAGTTCACCTGGAAAAAGAATGAAGAGTCTGGAGTTATATGAATGTTGATAGAAATCACTAAAAATCACCAGTGGGACTCACTCACCACTGATGGTGAATTAGTCCTCCTTCTGACAAAAACTTCTAGGAATGGTTTCTAACTGTCATGATGCAAAATCTGAATAAATCTAACTTTCCAGCCTTAAGGTGGGACTCATTTTCCATTGATGGAAAATCATTCCTCTCACAAAATTTTGTGAAATCAAGGACTAATTATATAGCACCAGATCTGAGCTTGTCTTCTTATCGGGTTGATAGAGTCAAATCTGCAAAAAATGGACTATAAGTTGTCTCCAAGCTTGAAATAGGTTTCATTTGACTTGAAAGACTTTGTTGACTTCTTTTCCACTTTTCAACACCCAATTGCTTGATAAATCTGCATACACAAGTCCAAAAACACACGTGCAAAAGGGGAAAAATGGTTAAGCGTTAGGTTATAGGGATTTGCCTTGGTCAAATCCCACTTTGGTAATCAAACCCTTAATGAAGAAATGGATTGAAATGAATAAGGAAAGATGAATAAACAAAGTATAAATGTCCTAAACTCACCACAACCTTGTTGAAGAAATTTGAAGATATTACAATGGTTGTTCCAAGATACTTGATTGATGCTTGATTAAATGATGCAAAGTACTCAAATGCTAATTGAATGATTAGTGATTAGGAGAGATTGCTTGAATGAATTAGGAGATGTAAAATGAGGGGAAAACACTTATTTATACACACTTGTACCTTAGTAACCTGATGATACCTCATCACAAGCCAACATAAGGTATTTTTGAATAAAAACCTAAAAGAAATTTTTAAATATTTTGAATTTTGACCCAAGAGGGACTCATTTACCAACCATGGTGAATGGGTCCTACCTTGGACTTGAAAGTGGGTGTTGGGAATTATCTTGCATTTAATGTTGTTTGTCAGGTTTACATTCAAAAACATGCTTAATTAATCTTTAATAAAAGGGTCAAATAAAGCATAAGAAAGGTGTAAATAGTGAAATTAAGCCTAGAAAAGATTGAAATCTTGTTACAAGACTTTACAAAACTTCAAAATAGGACTTGATAAGTGATGAAATGGTGATTTTTAGGTGAATTGTAATGAATAGATTCTAGGAAAGTGTAGAAATGTGTTACAAAAATTCACAACACCTTCACAAGACATCACAATTTGAATTTTTAGGACCTAATGTGAATCCATAAGTTACATTGCAACATTAAATCAAAGAAAAAAAGACCAAGCATCATGAATAAAGACCTAAAACACCATGAAAATGTCAAAGGGCCATTTTTCTATAACACACATGGATGCATTGAAATACAAAATTCAATATGAGAAATATTGCAATAATGTTGAGATTGATGTTGAGGCTATTAATATGTTCTTTGATGTTCTTGTTGATGTCTCCAATTTATTGCATACAATAGAGAAAGTTTTTGATGAAGACCTAATGTCATTAACTAGCTCAAAAAATGATTTTTCGAGATGAAAATGGCTCTTCAAACTTTTCATCATTTATCCCTTCCTTGCCAAATGTTAAACGAGACCTCTAAGCAATCAAACAGGTATTACAAATTGAAAAAAAAGAGTAGAATATTTGATGTTGGCTTGAAATTAGCTCTTCTCCTATTAATGAATACAACACTAAAGGTTTATTTACAATGGCCTTTCCAACATTATTTACCACTTGACCAACATTTCCCCTCCAACCAAGGAATGTTTGAGTTCACTTGCATGAATATGCCCTCCACTTAATGAGATATTTTGACCAAAGATTTGCCAAACATGTCAGGTTTAGGTATTTCCTCTACAACCTAATAATGAGACATTCTAGCCAACAAACTATTTTTGTCTTTGTTAGAGTGGATATGGAAGACAAAATACCTAGGTTATTGTCTACATTGCATGAATCTCTTCAAGCTACTTCTGATGGCTAGATAGTTGAGCAGCTGATGTGTTTTGGTGCATCACTCCACATGACCTATTCTTTTTGGAACTCTTGTCGGGCCCAACTATCTACAATGATTGAACAACTTGGCATACCTAGCCTTTTTTTCACTTTAAGTTGTGCAGACACAAAATGGGTTGATCTGCATAATGTTTTCTCTTTTGTAGTTTGATTGGAGATGGAGCCCTCGAAAAAGACACTGATAGATAGTTTTGTTCAAAATACACATATAACATCTTTATATCTCCATCATAGATTCTCAATTTTCTGTGAAGAGCTAATTGAAAGATTTTTCATCCAAAAGATTATTGGTATAGATATGAATGACAACATCATGGCTCTGCACATGTGCATAACCACCAACATGGGAACTCTTGATTGGTCCAATCACCATGATGTTACCATGGCAAGGCACTTTTTAGATAAATATGTTTCAACTTGGAATCCATGTTGCCTTGCACAAAGATTTCTTAGAATGTATCATTGTTCTAAAGAAAACGTGTGCTTTCTTTCCATGAGCCAGATTCTTTCTAGTGATCCAATCATAGATTATGAGGAGTTTCTAAATACAATACAAAGGAACACAAAATGATCTAAATATACTTGTTTAAGGACAAAATGAGAGAAATTACAATGTTGGTATAAAGGGGTATGTGTAGGATCATCATGGAAAAAATAGCCCCTTAAATGGCAAAAAATTCAAACAAATCAAAGTTAGGCAACTTGACGTAAAAATTTGAATAAGTTATCTATATTATTTCAAAAATATGTAAGAATAGAATCTGTAGAAAATTGAATGTAGTTTCTAAACTACTAGGTTTTTTTCTTTTTAAAAAAATCTATTTGGTGAAAATTTGAAATTTCAATGTAGTATACTTAAATTTCAAGGAAAAACTAAGAAGTAGTGTGTATGTCTGACCACCCTAACCATAATAAAATAATATTTTTTTATAAAATTTTAGATATAAGTAGAGAACTCATGTCTAGATGTGATGCATATTTTTTTGTATTTTTTTTCCAAATACATAATTAATTATGATTTTTTTATTATAACTTTAAAAAATATAAAAAGTCATATGTCTGACCACCTTAACTTTGTCAAAAATTCATGAAATTCATTTTTTTTAATCCTATAGTATACAAAGCATAGAATGTTACACATGTTTTAGATTTCAAAAATGTGATAGCGATTGAAAGCTATAGATGTTTTTCAATTAGCCTATCAATACTTTTTAGTCGTAATTCAAATAGAAAATGAATAATAATTATTTATTAAATTCAAATAAAACATAATTTATATTGGTGAAAAGTGAGAATATCCTTTAAAACCCTTTTGCTTCATCAATTTTGGGTAAAAAAAGAGTCGTTAGCCACATACCTATCATATCACCACTTTTTGGCCTATCATGATCTTGCACATACCCAAAGCACTTTGGAAACAACAAATTACCTTTACATTGACATCTGATGTTGAGTCTAACAAATCCTACAAGCTAGCAAGAAATGATGATCACCTAAATATTCATAGTCCACCCATGCTTGCAATCTAGCATGCCAATATTGATTGCCAGCCAGTTGTTTCTAGGTTCAAATCATTTTAAATTATATTTCTAAATATGCAGCTAAATCTAAGAAGAAATCAGAAAATTAACTTGATATGTTAAAAAAACTTGCAAATACAAATATGGTTGAAGATAGAGCACTACTTGCATATCAAAAATTCATGATGAATATTCTTATGGAGCATGACATCTCTGCATAGGAGACATGTCATATGTTACAAAAATTGCCTCTTCTCACTTTAAGCCGACAATATGTTCATTTGAGTGTTGGTAGAAAAGCATGGTTCTGTATAAATAAAGATGATGTTGATGAATACCTGCCAACAAATTATATTCATTGCTATAATCAAAGGCCTCCAAAGCTATTTGGTGCATCCCTAATTGACTCAGTCTGATTATATACACATTCAAAGAAACACAAAAAGGCTAAATGGAAATCAAGACACCGGCCTACAATTTTCCTTGTGTACCCATTGTTCAAGACTCTTCCCATTGATGATACAAAAATATTTGAGACATTTTGTTGGAATGAACATATGTGATACAAACCTTTATAAAACATGCTGACAAGTATAGGTCTTTCCAAAAAAGAGATCATACAAAATTGGAAAGTTTTGAAAACAACTTGTTATCATCCTTGGCATGCTAATAAACTTCCAATTGAATTCATGATTGAAGAAGAACATGGCCGTGATAGTGATAATTTTAACCATTGATGTTGTATGGATGAATATGAATGGGAATTTTTCTCTCAGCTTGGTGCAACTACTAACTTTAGTATAAATCAAATCCAATTGTTGGGTAGGCAGGACTTTGATATGAACCATTCATGGAATACAAACCATGTGCTTGAACAGCTTCATAATATTGCTTTGTAGTTCATCCCATCAGCCAATGGACAACATGAGTAATCTATGATATAGTTTTTTCTTGTAAATACATCATCCCATCAAATTTCACCAAAACAATAATTGGATCTTCAAATCATCTAGTCCCATCGCATGCACCCTTCCCTAAAAGACCCTCTCTACATGATCATTCAAGGGACAACTGGCACTAGAAAATCCCTTTTGATAAATTATATTAAACAACAAATAAACATGTCTACTACTAGATCCAATAGCTCATTGCTCACATTGGCCCCCACAGGTGTTGTTGCATACAATATATGCACCTCCACAATCCATACAACCCTCTGGATTCCCATAAGGATATGAATCCTTTGCAAGGTTAGGAATTTCCAATATTCCAAGAATAATTTAAATATAACCAAATACATTTTGATAGATGAAATGAGTTTTCTAGGCCCGAAGCTGCTATTGAAAATAGATAGCCGATTACGCCAAGCATTCCCTGATAACCAAATGGAGCCATTTGGAACTGTTTCCATCATCCTAGTTGGTGATCTTTCCTAGTTGCCACCTGTCATGGATACCCCTATTTATGCTTTGCAGTCATTGGCGGTAGCCTTATGGCATACTTTCATAGTCTCGGTCACATTGGACACTATTTTCCACCAAAAAGGAGATAACTCTTCCCAGCAAAAGTTTCGGGCAATCCTTCTACATATAAGAAATAGTGAGGCTCTCCAAAATGACTTGAAAGAGCTTATGAAACAAAAACAAAAAAAAATCTCAACCACAAAAAGAGAATAATTTGATGTTGCTACACATTTTTTTTCCATAAATGACTTAGTCATATTCCACAACAAGAAAAAATGATCAAACAGTTAAACCTACCCATAGCCATTAGAATTGCTAGAGTAGCATAACAACAGACATCTGATCATGGAGATGATGGCCAAATTCTCCCATAACTACTACTTTGTGTTGGTGAATAGGTAATGCTAACAAAAAAATTAAGGATTCAAGTTGGCCTAGTCAATGGATCCCTTGGTCTTGTTATAGCTATTGTGTACAATGCACATTATAAACCACTAAATCCACTTGAGTATGTTGTTGTTTGCTTCCAAAATTACATTGGTCCACCATGGGACCTAGAAAGAAACATCCCCATCCCAACTATAACTCATGGTAGTCAAACACAAATCCCACTCCCCATGGCATGGGGAATCACAATACATAAAGCACAAGGCTTAACATTAGATAGAGAAACAATAAACATAGCTAGCAAAGAGATTCAAGGGTTGAATTTTACAACTATCACTTGTGTTAAATCAATTGAAAGACTTTGCATTGATCCAACATTCTCATTTGAAGGATACTATAGACTTAGCAACAAAAAATGCACTTTTGGGTGTCATAGCAAAGAGGTGTGGTTGGAACAACTCTAACCCTTCTCAAATTCTTTCACCCCTAGCTCATCCACTAGTCCATAGAAAAGGCTCAGGAACAATTATTCTTCCATTTGGTCCAAATTGTAGACCATCATATTTTCAAGGATTTCTAAGCTAAATTTTATAGAATGATACCATGTAATAATCTTTACAGAATGGGTATAATGTCAAACATGGACAAAGATGGTAGGCAACAATAAGTAGAGGACAAGACTTGTACAAGTCAGTGAAATTTTTTTATTGTTTGATTCTATTAAAGTATATATTCAACTATTCCACAAACTTTTTCAATAATATTTTGTTCTATTTCATTGATTCATTTTAAATTATGCCCCTATGCTCTCTTTATGATTTTTTGTGCCTATATACTTTTTGTTTGACTGCCACATTAAATTTCCCCCATTTATTCAATGCTTTGCATCCTCTTTAGCTTTACACATTAAAGATAATTTTGTTCCTATTTACTATCTACTCTACCTTCAACAATACAATTTTTTGTATTAATTATCGTAAGAACAACTGTATACATCGTGACAGAGAGTTTATAGTAGTGCCATGCACATATTTATCAAAAATAAACCATCTAACAATCTACCCCAACCCCTTACATCTTTTTATAGCAATTGCATAATAGCTACAACCCTTTGTTTTACATATTAGCTTTTACATAAGGATACATATCACAGAAAAGAAAAAAAAGAAAAAAAGATGCAGCAAGTCAATCATTTAAAGGTTGACTTTAGCCCTGCATTCAACATCTTTAAGCTTTAAGAGTGCACCTGTTGTCACAATTTCTTCTCGGGAGAAGTATTCAATGTTGAGCAGTGGGGGGGGGATCCTCCCCATAGCCATCTTTACTTACCCTATCATTGTATTCTTTCTAGAGTAGCTCAAGAGCTTCAAGAAAGACCTTCGTGGTGTATTGCCAACCATGAGAAAAGTTGACCTCCTGTATAATAATTGGAATAATACCATCTTCAATGAGCTTCAATAACTTTCCCTTGAACACCCTAATCATGACAACCACCTACATGGAAATATTAGAAAGTGTGAGCCTTTTACAAGAATCAGTAAGTGCATGCTAGACCCTGCTAAATTTTTCCTCATTCCTCTTTTTCCAAATGAACTTTAAAGGATTTTAGTTGAAACAATAATCCATAATAACATTATATTTTTGTCAATAGAATTAAAAGATAGAAAAATAGTCCTGTTAATTCTTAAGTTACTCATTTTATCCCATATTAATTGTTTGTGGAAAAAAAATCCATACTTCCCTTGTGAACACATAGTCAATGAAGATGTGTTTTATGGACTCTAGAACTCTACATAAGCTATAGATCTCAATATCTTATGCCTTGTATTTATTTGGTAGTACTTTTAGTAGTAGGAACTAATGAAAGAAGACCTTCTTTAGCTCGAGCACATTTTCCTAAGTGTTTTTGAATACTTTTCCTCAATCTTGACTATTTAAATTTGCTTCCCAAGTTTTGTTTAAGTGGTTGTAGATTTAAACTTGGTTGGCGAGGGTGTTGTACACTTTTTTCACACTCAGTCTGGTGATCTTGGAGTCATCATTCCACCTATATTCCTTATGCTGATCATAATCAACCTCCTGGTTTGCATTTTTTGGAATCTCCTTACAGGCCTCCCTTATGAATGAGTATGTCCTCCAAGTCGAGTTAGGTAGCTTGTATTCATTTATGAGTAGATTCCAATCTTTCAATCCTTCTTGGTCTAGTATATTAGCAAAATATTTTATTCATTTATTTTTCCAAGCCTTGGGTGAGCAACCTTGTTTTAATATTAAGGGCTTACCATTGTGATGAAGATTCCACCAAAATGACCTTTGTGCAAATACTATATTACGTGAGAAGGATTGGGAGTTATAAATATTCCCTTTTATAAGTTCACAAGCCTTCCAAAGGATCTTAAACACCATAGACCCTGTAGGGACAATTGGTTGTCTGTAGCAAATGAGGTCACTTAGAGGGAGCCCCTTCTATGTCTTGGCATGCTTTGGAACTCCCCTTTAAATGTTCATTATCAAGATTTTCCAAGGCACCTCACTCTCCAAATCCCTTGAAATCCACTTTGAAGCCAACACTATTCCTTGGAATCTTAGGTCTTTCAGCCCTAGCCTTCCATCAACCTTGCTTAAACAACACCAATCCCACCTTACAACATGCTTCTTTTCCTTCCCTTTCCCACCAGACCATAAGAACCTCCTAATCTTTTTTTGTATTTCATCAACATGATAGCTACTGAACAACTAGACATATGTGTAGTATATACTATATGAGGCAAGAAATTTTTGCAAGCTTGTGCTCTTCCAGCCAAGGATAGGGGTTTCCTATTCCAATTGCTAATTTTCTTGTCTATTTTTGCATGAATCTAGAGCCACATTTCTCTTAGATTAGGGTTAATAGAGAATGGAATACCAAGGTACCTAAATTTTTTTTGAGGGCTACACCATTGCATACCATATTTTTAGCCAACCAATTTGGGGGTTCCTCTTTCTAACCTAGGATAATAGATTTTGCAATGAAAACATTTGCTCCAGAAGTGGCACAAAAAATATCTAGTTTTTTCATGAGGTTCACTATATTGCTTTCCTCCAATAGTGGAAACAAAGCAGTATCTTCTGCAAACTATATGCTAAGAAGGACTTCTTGGTTAGGAAGAGTAATACCTTTTATCCATGGGGTATCATTGTCCATTGTTAGTATAAGTGAAAAGCATCTAAGGCTATCACAAAAAGTGTAGGGGCTAGGGGGCAGCCTTGCCTTATAGACCTCTTTAGATTGATTTCCTTTGAAAGAGTCCCATTAATGTCTACTTGTGCCACAACATCCTTGAAGAGAGTGTCCACTATATTGCATAAAGCTTTTGGGAACCCGAAGGCACTCAACATTTGTCTAATAAACTCCCACTCTATTTGGTCATAAGCTTTCTCAAAGTCTAGCAGTCCCATTGTTGCCTCTTGTCCTATTGCTCTCGTCCACTCCATGGCCTCCTAGCTAATGATTAGATTTTCAAGTATATATCTACCTTTAATAAACCCTATTTAGGTGTTGTTTATAAATGTTGGTAGAATATTCACTAGTCTTTTGGCCATGACCTTTGCTAGAATTTTGTAGAAGACGTTCAAAATAGTTATTTTCCTCCAATTCTTTATTTGAGAATTGTCCCATTCTTTAGGAATTAGTTTTATTACTCCCTTGTTGATATTTTTCCCCAATGTGCCCTTTCCCAAGGCCTCTTTATATACATCATATAATTCATCTATGATCCATTCACTAAAGGTTTTGGAGAACTCAATCGGGAGTCCATTAGCTCCTGGAGACTTGTCATTATACATTGAACTAATAGCTTGCTTTATTTCCTCTCTTGTAATATCCTTACCTAGCTCTTGTGCTTCTAATATTGAGATCTTTTTTGGGACACTGTCCTTTATCATATTGCTTGCATTCTTACAACCTTCCCTCCTACAATAAAAAGTGAATAGTTGTTTATAGAAATTGTACAACTAGTCTTTTATATCCTCTTGTTTTGTGAAGGTTGTCCCCTCCACTTGTATTTGTTCAATATGTTCTTTTATGTTCTTTTCCTTCAAGTATCTAAAAAAGGGCTTTGAGCCTTTGCCCCCATTTTACAGCCAATTAATTTTGGATCTCACTTTGAGTCCTTGAATTTTGAAGTTTTGAATTCTCCTTAATGCATTCTTGGCAACCCCAAGCCTGTTGTCCAAGTCCACATTCTCAGGGGTTTTCTAAATACAAATTTCTATTTGGAGGAGCTCTTCTTCTAACAAATTTTCTGCTCTTCTTCTATCAAGGGATTTCTTTTACGTATCACTTGAAATAGAGATTTCCACCCTTTGGTGTTCAATTCCCATCTTTCCAAGGCACTCGAGCCTTTATAAAACCTTTGATTTATTTTTCCAAGAGCCCCAATAGCATCCAATCAATCGTTGTCCTTCAATAGAGTTGTATTAAGAATGAATCTCCCCCCGTCTTCTCCTTGCAACCCTACCACCTATCTTTAGTAGAAATCTTGCTTTAATGGGGTGGTGATCAGATAATGTATAGGAGAGAACTTCAACTTTGCCACTATTTTCCATTGTGTCCACAATGAAGAAGTCCTCATTTAGATAAAATATGTCCAGTTGCCGGTAAATCCTCCTATTACCCTTTTGGCAATTGCATCAAGTGAATCAAATACTTGGGTAATCCTTTTTCTAACCACCAATTGGATCAGTTAGTTTTAGCTTAGCCTTCATTTTTACCAAAAAAAATTCTCATTGCCTTTCCACTGCATGTCAATTCCTCCATTTTTTTCTTCCTTGCTTTCAACTATATTAAAATCCCCTCCAATTATCCAGGGAATTTTTTTTGGGTTGCGCATCCATTTCTAGAGTTTAATCCTTTCACTGTATTCATTAGGGCCATAGATTGAACATATTCACACAGTTTGATCTTCTAATTTCAAGTTGATCCCGACAACCTTATTACAAGGGGAGACCCTAGCTTTTGATATCAGCTTCTTCCATTTATATGTAAGGTGGTAAAGTGCGAAGGATCCTTCCAAATGCATCAGAGGTCGGATTCAAGTGAGAAACTAGTTGACTTGAGTTCTTGCAATAGGATCACATCTTTAGATTTGCACTGTCCCAAAAATATTCTCACCACATGTTTTCTATCGGGGGATTCAAGTCCCCTCACATTCCAAGAGATGATATTAAGAGCCATCTTGAGCAGATGGGGGGTTAAGTCCTTATCAGGCCTAAAAGCCTTAAAGAATTTGGGAACTTTGTTATCTACCTCCATCCTTTTAGCCGCTATGCTTTGAATGACAACACTTAACTTTTTCCTCTTGGGTTGTGACAGAGTCTTTAGGTTACCTTTCCCAATTAGGATTAGAGCCCCTTGCTCCTTTCTTAGCCTACTAGCCCTTCTTTTACCCACTGAAATGATAACACTTTCATTTGTCTCCATAGTTGGGGCAGTCTTCGATAGTTTTGGTTTAGACAAACTGTCAAGTTCTGGATTTAAGTTCTCTTTGTAGCTTTCACCTTTTCCATCAAGATTTGACACACCCATACACTCCTTAGGACCATCAATGGGCAATAGAGGAATATTAGTATCATGATCTCTGAGTAGCCCATCAGTGGAACAATGTAGAGTGTCGGTGTCCATGGTCTTCGCCTCAAAGGTGGAAACAACGTGTCCATAGCTTTGGTTGAATGTTTACTAGGGTTGTCCCAACCGGTGCAACCACCCACTACACTTGGGTCCTTTAACTTTTCTAGTGCAAGCTATTGGGCAGTCTTCCACACCCTATTTGTAGTACTAGCATCCTTTCCTAGAGGCACTAGTATCAAGACCCCCACTTGCAAGTCCCCATCAAACTCCATATTTTAAGAGACATCCTCCAAGGAATCCTTAGGAGATTGGGAGGAGGCATTGTAGAGAGCATCCCCTAATAAAGAGTCAACCTCTGTGTGGTTGTCCTCCAAAAATTGTTGACAGTGGGCTTCAAAGTTTTTGGTTAGACCTTCCTTTATTATAGTTTTTGTTTCAATGTTAGATCCTGCTTTAGGTAGTACATTGTTTGTAGGTTTCGAAATCATGCAATTTTTGGCAGTGTCATCCACAAAATTTTCCATGTTTTTAGTATTCAAAACTTCCACTATTGGGGGTCTACCCACTTGATCTTTCTTTGGTAAAGTGGGTATCCAAGATTGGGCTTGATCCATTCACTAGGTGGTTAATGTCATCCATCTGCTGAGGTCTAGCCTCTTCATTCAATCATGCCCCAGGCTCTTCCAACATTTTCTCTTTTTTAATGATAGCAGTTATAGAAACCTAGGTCCGAGAGGTTTTTATTTTGATAAGAGGGTAATATTTTCTTATGTGTCCTTCTTTTTGACATAGGTAGCATGAGTTTAAGCCCTTGAGGATTTCTAGGGGACAATCTATGCATCCATATTCCAAGTTTAATCTGAGAATTTTGAGTATTTCTACCCCAAGGTTCAAACAGACAAGAGCCCTAGCATTGGTATGAGGGAGGGCATCCTTAATATTATCAATTTTAACACCCTCCCGTAGGGTTCCAGTAGCAGAGGGATGCATTTTCAAATCTAGGGAGGAAATTTTTTGACCATGACCCATCTAAGGCATGATAGGGCCAAAATCTCCTCACTTATGGCATCCAATACCCAAGGAAAAACCTTGAAAGCATTTTTCCCAATACTCCAGAATTTTCTACCCAAAACCCTAGTTTGAGTTTCATGGTTTTTGAGAAATACAACAAACAAGCCTTTTTGAATCATTCTAAAATAGGTAAGAAAATATCCCCATTTTCTTTCCCAAAACATCTAAAATCTAAGAGTCCAAATAACTTCTTATTAGGATCTTTTCAAGATCCACAACTACTAGGAATACCCCTACATTCTTTAGCCTATTGTCTTCTTCAGTTAACACTTTATAGAGCTCATCATTTGGAGAAAATATGTCTATTCTAGGAGGGACAGGAGTGCACTTACTTCCTCTGTGTCCCCCATCTTCTCTTTCTCATCCTGTTTCCACCAAGAACTTCATGCCTCCTGAAAATAAGCGCTCTCACCTTCAACGATCTCTTTGAATGGCTTCAGCTATCGAGAACCCAAAGACCCATAGTTTTGACTAGAGTGGACACCGTTGGGGGGGTCTAAATCCCTGGGCATCACAGAGGATCATCACTAGGTAGAGACACATACGCAAAAGTCGCCTAAGGATTCCCCTCAGAGAAAAGCCATTGAAGGAATGAAACACTATTTAGAATTATTCTATGGAGGAGGACAAGCCTCCTCCACCCACGCAGCTGAAAGGTTTCACCAAATCCTACACACATAGAAACCTTATTTGTAGAGAAGATAATCGATTTAATATTTTTTCCCAACCGATTTTGAGAATCTTGAATAAAGTCAACAATACAGTTTTGTTAAATTTAGTAAGCAAATATGCATCGATAAATATTAATCTGCTGACTTCTTTTTTCAACATTTTGTTGTGTCATACTTTTTGTAAATGGCATTTAGAAGAATGCACTCTTTTGTATATTCCACCTATATATGTTTTTCCAAATCTTTTAAAATTGTGTGATGTGAGTTCTTTATCAGCATACCTACAATTCTCTTTCAATCAATTTTAACATGCAGTATTCTAAACATATAGTTTCAAGTATTACAAATTGATACATATGCAAATGCAAACAACTTCAAGAGTCAAAGATGCATAGAGATTGCAACCAACAATAAGTAGAGCCTGACAGTTCTATAAGGAAATAACATGCTTTGAACATTCGAGTATATTAAACTATATATGCACATACTCTAGAAACATTCTAAAAAAAATTATGTTTCATTTGACTAATAAGTTTAAAATTATGCAACCATGCTATGTTTTCTATTTTCTCTTCCTATATACCCCAAATTTTGACATTTGTGTTTCATCCTTTGCTTCCACAGATTCTTATGTTTGCATGTTAGTTTTTCTATTATCTTTATTTCATTCAAATAGCTACAAATGTTTATCTAAAAAATTCTCTTTTCCATCATTTCACTCTTTCACTCTTCATGTATATGCCATTCAGAAATATATAGTCTTGTTTAGATTGCTCTTTGGTTTTCTTAATTATGATAAGACTCCATGTTATTTGCGATGGGTTGCTCAACCCTATTTTCAATGATAATCGAGCTTGTTGACCTCATGGTTTGTTGGTTGTGGAACTGGTTGCCTTGTTCAACGGAAACATAATGGTAGGTTTTCAGTCTTGTCAGGGTTGATGCATCCTGGCATTATTGCTCGACGCCATGCAAAGGAGTATATGTAATATTATTTGTTCTAATATAATGATGTCTATTATTTTACTTGCATTTTGATATGATGTGTCGTGGTGTTGGTTTCATACCATGCTACTAAACAAAGCTACCTTCCACCTCCATTAAATACTAGATTTGAGAGCTTTCTAGCTACTCCGACCCATGGTCTATAGTGTTTCAGCTTCTATTGTTGTTGTAAGTTATTTTGCAATGTCTTTTTTTTGTTCTATATGCATCTAACCATAGATATATATTTTAATGTGTTCAAACAAATTGTTTCTTTGTAACAATATCATGTTGCGCTCAATGCAAATATAGATGCAAAACAAGATATGAAGTCCATGAGTCAGAGAATTTGTACTTGAAATATTACCATAGCTATAAGTGTAAACAAGGCTTTTTTTTGTACATTTGTATTTTCCTGAGCTATACATTCAACCCTTTTCTTCCTCCATGGCTAGATACCCTCCATATATTTGTTGCTATATATATCCGTTCATGTACAAATTCTTACATGCACTTGACTACAATAAGCATTCTCTATTTTGCACATTACATTTGTCCATGTTCATATATTTTCCTTTTTAGCTAAACAAAAAAATAATCTAGATGCACCAATAAATTCTAACCACGGTTGCTATGATGGAAACCCTAGTGGAAAGTTCATTTTGTATTCATATGTTTCATGATATTCTCTTTCTCTCATATGTTTGAAGCTTCTTGTAACAAGGTCTTTATTGTTGTAGTTTACTTGTTCTATTCTTCATCAAACATAAGATTATGTCTACCTTTTGATTGGTTTCTTTTTTTTTCCCCTATGTATGCTTTGTGCCCTATGCCTATTGTTCATTGTTATCTATGTTCATCCTTACTATTATATGCATTTTGTACAACATAAGCTCTATAAAAGAAACTCTCCATT
>VDFB02359322.1:0-42615 GCA_007258455.2 Sequoia sempervirens
TTGCTCACTTAACAAAAATCTATTAGTCTTCACCACAAAGGAGCATGGAATAAATGTGCACGCAATAGTTGGGTCCACCACGACATGTGTCCAAAGCTCGCACACCCCACAAGAGTCACTCGAGACCCACAAGAGGTGTAGGGCTAGTAGACATGATTAGATTAAGTCTTAATCGATCATTGATCAAGCCAATAGATGTCAACTGCTCAAACAATTCCACTCCACAAAAGTATGTCGGTCTTTATCATAAAGGAGCATGGAGTAAGCAAGCACCATTGGTTTAGATCTTATCATGATCGTTGGTCAACATCATATTATACTATATTGCCATGGTCCCCACTGCCTGCCTCCATCATTCACCATGAGTTATCGAGTTAACAATTTTCCACTACTAAGTCAATCCGTATGAAGTTGCTATGTCGCCCAAAATCCTAACTTCAAAACCTCTATTGGAGGTTATGAATTTCTCAAAACCCACGACATAGGGGAAATATGCCAGGTTCTAAGGTTGCAACCTAGAAAGTTGAGGCACATATTCCAATAGTTTGGTGACCAGCAGGATGTGTTACCTCCTACTTACAGAGCCATTTATGTACACATTGTTAGGGATACAAATTGGGGAGACACCATGGATCATCAGGCAACGATCTAGGACTTTGTATATATTCAAACATTGGCATGGGCTTACATAGGATGACCCAATGATCTAGGTACCACATAGGCTTATGATGATTGGTTCACACAGGATGCTCCAATCCAACTAATAGATCCAATAGGGGTTCATGTTGTAGGTTGAGAAAAGATGAGGAGCCAAGTTCAAGGGTAGGCACAACAGTCACCCCATTATAGACAGGTTTTGGGGAATGGTCACGATGGATAGCATAATGGAAATGTTCTAGGGGATGGGAAAGATGATGGATAGTAGCCTCCATTGATTCCATTGTTATGATACGTAGGTCACCCTCCACCACCACGACAATAGCAGGGAGGGTCTAGATCTCAGGGATGCACAGATATAGACACTAATGGCTAAGAGGGACTAGGTCGTTTAGGACCAAGACCGATATAGACAAGAGCATGACAGGGAGTGCCAGTAGGTCAAGTAGTTGAAACTCTAGCTAGCATAGGAGACAAATTAGAGACAATAGCTTGAGGTTACTACATAGTTGTAGGCCCAGGCTCAGGGATAGAGTCTAGTATTGGCTACACTTTATGGATAGGCCATAACATAGGCCTCATATTATCAAACATTATACCATAGAGACGTCTCACCACACCAACGACAACCAAATTTTTCTCACAGCAGCAAGGTTGCCTCGAGTGGCTCAACAAGTGGACCATTAGTACAACAACCTTCAAACAAAGGATGTCAATTGTCCTCTCACTAAGATGACCGAAAGAGAAAATGATAGCACTATGTACATAAACACATTTTTGATGTATAGCCTGATTACTGATGTATATTCATTCATCGGCTAGTTTTGATAGCGTCATGTATATATTTTGATCATATCACATATTACTTTTGATTTGTATCATGACACTCATTACTTTGATATATATATGAGATGACCTTCGAATGTGATTATGATATTTTGATTTTATTTTATGTCCATGCTTATGTATGGATGGATGCATATGTTTATGATATCGATACAAATTTTTATGATATGGATGCTAATATGACGATTCTTTATTATGTATATAATGTGATGTATACAACTTATTATTATGCTTATGATGCACATGTATGATTTATGGTATGAATGTATGCAAATACAATGGATGATTTATATTTTTAGTATCTTTCCCATCTGATATGTAGTGATGATGTAGGATGTATATGCTATGAGATGCATTCCTTTTTATGTATTTTCTATGTGACATGCTATGATTATATAGGATGTATGTTGATGGTTTGTGGATGTAGGATAGATGCATTTATTATTTTTTTGACTACCATGATACTAGTTTGAAGATGTTAGTGTGGAAAGAAGATAGAAGAATAAGGTGGATGGATTAACCATTGCATTTGAGATTGATACAAAAGTCCAACAAGCCTATGATTATTTGATACTTTATGAGATATGTGATGAGAGATGATTTTCTTGCTTCTAGGATTAGGATAGCCTTGTGATATCATTCCTTATTTTTGATATAGAAAATAGAAAAGATGCATCAAAGTATTGAAAACTAGGATGGCATTGTATCTAATGCAATGGACTTTGACTCTACAAATAGATAGGAGTACATTTTTTCATACCTAACATAAGGAAACCTTGTTTGACCATGTGAAAGAATGAGACATAAAAGTAATGAGACTAACACACAAAAGATATGAAGAACTTGATATGACCTAGCCATGTTTTTACTTGATATTACCTTGCACATGCAAGGTAAGGATTTGTTGAGGTTGTATTACAAGAACATCCACCAAGCACAACAACTGAAATATAATGATCAATACCCCATTCCTTTCTCTCTAAATCATTTTGATAGACACCATCAAGAGGTCATTGGAACAGATCAATAAGAAAAATCATAAGAAGAGATCAAAATGAACAAACAATCAATGGTATTCATATCTCTTGCCAAAGTAATGTAACTAAGGTGATTTTTGATGATGATGTCCATTGTAGGAAAGATGTATCCATATGACATGTTATCAGATGTTTTCACTAAAACTAACTATTTGATAGGTCATTGATACAAATGTTAACCAATATGTTTACTCATGATCAAGAATCAATACTTTTACACTTTCAAATTTATACTTCACTGATTGCCACACTTGTTTCTACTTGCATTTTCCAAAGGTTGAAAATGATGATCAATTTATTAGGGATGAAATTTTACTATGGGTGAAAGTGAAATGGGATGGGTGATTTTGGAATTTTTAGAATATTTAATTATTTTTGATGTTTTGCAATGTTTTTAAGGCTATTTTTTTAATCTTTTGAGCATATGTGAATGTTTAGGTTTCCAAGTTATTTGAGGTTGTTTAGGTATTTTGAGTGTTTTGAGATGTTTTGAGATCTCAAGCTTTTCTAAATGTTTTTGTGTTTTCCATGATTATACTAAGGCCTAAGGAAAATTGACCTAATGCCTTGGGGGCTCATCAGTGATGGCCTTTCCTATGTTCATGCACAAAGATGACATAGTTTTACTAACTCTAACCAATAACCATTTATTGATGAGATATGAGCATTGATGAATTATCAGTTTATTGTGACAAACTCTTGAAGGACTAGCCTAATGCCTCGAGGGCTAATCGATGATGGCCTTGCCTACATTCATGCTTAGATACAATGTAGTTCAACAAGTGTTTTTGACTTTTTGACTTTCTAGACCTGTTTAGGGGTTTTGATGTGATTTTGATGTCTTTTGGATTTGGAAGATGTTTCAAATTTTTTTTTTGGATTTTGACTTTATAATCTTTTAGATGTTTTTGGATTTTGAAAATGATTTGGATGTTTTTGAGATTTTTGACTTTACAATTTTTATTTTTTTGGATTTTGAAAATGTTTTGGATGCTTTTGGATTTTGACTTTACAATTTTTTTGGATGTTTTTGAGATTTTGACTTTATAAGTTTTTGTATATTTTTGGTATTTTGAACTTTACAAATGTTTTTAATGTTTTTGGATTTTGGAAATGATTTGGATGTTTTTGATATTTTTGACTTGATATGGATGTTTTTGGATTTTTTGAGCTATACCAAATGTTTTGGATGTTTTTGAGTTTTGATGATTTAGCAAATGCTTTTGAGATTTTGGTATTTTACAACTATTTTTGGATTCTAATATTTTAAGAATAACCTTAAAGAGATATACAACAACCTAATACGATGCTCCCAATATAGGCATATGCCCCCAATGTGATGTGATAGACTACCTCGATATAGGCAGGAAAATTTGACTTTGGGAGTGTGCCAAGTAGTACTAAAGGGGAACATGATACTCAATATCAAGCTATGATATAGATGTAGATGGGTGAAGGAATAAATATGGTAAATAGGATTAAGGATGAGTGCAATGGAAGAAGCATGCAGGATAAGCCAAAGAGCCAATGGTGGATGGGAGAGGGTGCTTACTTATGCAAGGTGACTATTTTCTAGGTTTTCACCAAGGGACTTTCCCAAAGTGCCATCGAAGTGGTTTTTGCTAGAAGATGATTTTTTTCTTTACTATTTTCAATCCTTTTTCTACTATTTTTGATTTATACCCTTCCGAACCTAGGCATAAAATTTATTGAGATGTGTGTTATTGATAGGATCTTGCAAGGGTTCTCCTTCAGGGGTCGACAATTGATAAGCTCTAGAACCATAACTAGTTATGACAATGAATGGTCCTAACAAATTAGGTTCAAACTTCCATTTTCTATCCAAATATGGAATATTCTTCCGGTTCTCTTTCAAGACAAGGTCTCCCACTTAGAAGGAATAAATTTTGATCTTCTTGTTGTAGATCCTTTTAAGTCAATTCTAATAAGCCTATAATTGAATCAAATCCTCAAGCCACATTCATCCAAAATCTCTAGCTCATTCAATCTAGACACTCTATATTCTTCATTAATATTCTTCATTAGTAATGATATGTTGCAATTACACTCTTAATGATGGGAGCTTGACCTTGATAGGTAGGATAGCTTCGATTCCATAAACTAGGGAATTTGGTGTGGCACCTGTATGTGTGTGGATACTGGTTCAATAGGCCCATTAGGCAAGGTTCAATTGGAGATGCCAATCATGGCTAGCTTCAATGACTATCTTTTTGAGAATTTTAAGGATAGTTTTATTTGAATCCTTGGCTTGACTATTTCCTTGGTGATAGTGGAGTGGAAAAGTGATGTTGCATAATAAAATTTTGGCATTCCTCATGAACACCTTGGTTTTTAAAGGGTGTTCCATTGTATGTGATAAGGGCTTGAGGAACATAGTAATGAGAAATGATATAGTTTAGGGTGAATTTATATATCTATCTTCCCATGATATAGGTCATTAGTATAGTGGGGGTGATTTTTCCTATGAGGTCGAGTCTCCATTGTGAGAAAGGCTAAGGTGTAGTGATCATAATGAGATCTTGAGATGGTGCATGGATGAGGTCCCCATGCTATTGGCATTTCATGTATTTCTTGACAAATTGATTAGCTTCTTGTTCCATGGTAGCCCAATAATATCCTGTCCTCAATAGTTTATTATCCACTTTCATACAACTCAAATGTGACCCATAGATTCCTTCATGTACTTATTTTAACACAATCAAAGCTTCCTCTTGGTTAATACATGAAAATAATGTTCCTTCGAGATTTCACCACTAAAGGGTATCACCTAGAAGGACAAATCAGGATGCTCTTCTGATAAAGGTTTTTCTAAGGCTTGAAGTAAGATCATATGGGAGGATACCTCTATGTAGGTAAGTGAAGATATCATGATACCAAGGGGAACTAGAACCAAAATTTTCACACACAAACTCGGATTCGAGTACCTTGAAAGTTGGTACGAAAAGTTGCTCGATAAGGAATTCACATTTCAAAATATTGTGGATCATATCTAGCAAGGACCCAATAGTAGCCATAGGATCTTCTACTCGGTTGTTGACTTGAGGTATTTGCTCGAATGTTATGTCAATGAAGAAATATTTGAAAATTTCCACCATCTTTTTATAAGGCGTGAGCTCACCATCCTTGGTTTTGCAGTCATCATTAACCTAGTTCATAATCAATTGAGAATCTTCATAGATTTTCAATTCTTGGATTTTCCATTGTATTGTGATCCTCAATCCTAAGACAAGAGCCTCATACTCAACCATGTTATTGGTACATGGAAAAGTGATATGACTTAGGGATGTAATCACCTTGTGCAGTGATGAAAAGGACACTTGCTCCAAATCCATGTTGTGTATGGGAATAATTAAAATACAACTTCCACTACTCCACTATGCTAAGGGTAAATACCGACTCATCAGGAAATTCAAACACCAAGGGATTCTCTGCATAAATAGGTGGCTTTGCTAGTTGATCTATGATGACCTACTCCTTGCTAGCCTTTCGATCCATGTACTGTATGTCAAATTATATGAGGATCACTACCCACTTGGCCATACATCTTGTGAGAGTATATTTGGATAAAAAATACTTCAATGGATCTATTTTAGAGATAAGCTTCACTTAGCAAGAAATCATGTAGTGCCTAAAATTTTCAGAAGAAAAAACCACTACGAGGCAATATTTTTTCAATGGAAAAATAGTTTATCTCATATCCAACTAAGGTTTTACTGATGCAGTTAATAACTCTCTCCTTGTTTCATCATGTTGAGCAAGAAGACCACCTACGGCTATTGATGTAGTTAATATATATAGAATCAAAGGTTTATTCTTTATTTGTGGCATAAGGACAAGGGGTGTTAGTAGGAAATCTTTGAGTTACTAAAATTATTTGTCATGGTTTGAATCCCATTTGTAGGTGAGAAAAGGGATGATACTTATCCACCAGTTGTGCTATGAATCATTTGATAGACTAAAATCTCCCTTGTAAACCACAAAGTTGCTTAACTATTTGTGGTGGTTCCATATCCAAGATTTCCTTGAACTTCATTGGATCTACTCCAATTCCCCTTTGTGATACAATGTATCCTAAGAGCTTTCCTGGAGTGACACCAAAGATGCATAGTTTTGGCTTCAACCTTACCTTGTACTATTCAATTCTATCAAATATTGGCCCTAACACATCTATATTTTCCTTCCTTGTTCTTGACTTATCCAAAATATTATCCACATAGTCTTCTAAAGTCTTGTGAATCATGTCATAAAAAATCAAGGTCATTGATCTCTGATAGGTGGCTATAGTGTTCTTGTCATGTCCCCTTCTAGTTGACATCTCTCAGAGCTTATGATTAGCCTATTATGCGACCCTCGTAGGCTGATAGGATGGATAGAGGGTCTTGATGGAGCTTGGCTTGGCTTCGATTTGTCAGAATTTACCGGTTGGCTTTCGTTCAAGCTCATTCGGATGTCTTTTGCCTAACTTGCTATTTTTAGCAGTATTTGGCATTCAGCGGAGCACCCCTGCTATTTTTAACAGTATGGTTTGGTCATGTACAGAATCACTCACTTATTCACCAACTTCACACGATTTGTGAATCGGACATATTTTGAGGGAGATATTAATATTTTAATTGTTAAATTAAATATTAATTATCTGGAGCTTATATTATAAAGTTATAATATTATTTAATATTATAACTTAAGTGAATTTTTAAAGGGGTCGACCATCATTGTGAAGGGGACCATTTTTAATTAATATTTTAATTAAAAAGAGGCATCCAACTTTGGAATAATTAAAAGTGAAAATCCAATTTTATTTAAATGATTGCCTTTTTGGAGAGAAGTCGACTTCTTGAGAAATATAAAGAATTTTCATTGGAAAAGGAGCTCATTATGTTATGAAATCAATTTTTGATCAAGTCTTCTTCCGGAGAATGAAGCCAAGGGTTTCAGTTGTCTACAAGCATTGGAGAACGAGCCATCTTCAGTGTTGCAATTCAAAGGCTGTGAAATACTAGCTGATCTATTGCTTTCAGAGAGATATCTTCAACCAGAAGTTATCACAGAGCTTCACAATCAGAAATATATTCAAGGTTTCAGTCTATAATTCATCCAAAAGAGTTTCTTCAGTTAAGACACCTAATTCCTAAGATCTAGAAACTTCACAGAAGGGTCATACTTTTTATTGATGCTACTATTGCAAGTCGTACATTTTTGTTAAAGGTCGTACTTTCCTATCTAGGGAAAATCGCCTACTCTACTTACAGTCTGACTTCACAACTGGGGGAACCTATGCATCTGGCATCATTCTGGATCATTTGGCGGAGGGAGAAAGTGTTTTCTATTACAGCCGTACCAGTTCAAGGACATTTTCAGCTTGCTGCAATATCAGGTTTTCATCAATCAAAGCGTTGCTTTTTCATTCCCATGTTATTAGATCTCTTATGTAATTGCTCCAGTAGATTAATAAATTAATTAGAATCATTAGATCTCGTATTTTCCATCATTATTGGCATTGTAATATTTTATTTGAATTTATTAGTAAATTCTTGCAAAATCGCATTTTACCATTTATGCACAAAAACCACAAAAAAACCAAAAACGTCAAAAATAATAAAAAACAAACAGTTTCAAAGATCGGTGAGAACAGGGGTTTCTACAGTGGTATCAGAGCTAAATCCTACCATCCTGAGGGTTTAGCATTCTTATGCAGCCACAAGAGGTTGGGCCTCATAGATATTATACTCGCAGGAGAGCATTGATTGACAGGCAACAGGGTTTGGACAGGTAGCTGGGTACCATGGCTGATAGAACAGATATTCCTCAAAACCCTAGGGATCAGGATGATGTAGAGATTCTACACACTCTTAGAGATTGATGAGCAGGTCAACAACAGTCCAACAATGTGCTATAACAGTTGATAGTGGCGATCCAGAGATTAGGTATGCCGAGGAGACCGTCACCCCATCGTGACGAGGACAGGAGTGATACAGGATCACAGAGAGCGCCTAGGACTGTTTCATGGATGGAAAACAGGCCCACTAGGCCTAATTTTGTTAGACAAGAGCCCGATGAGGCTATTGCAAGTGAGGAGCATGAGGAGTTGTTCACTAATACACTTATGGCAGCAAACAAGGAGTGGGAGTTAGTACCACCTGAGGTCAGAGAGAGGATTACTTTTGACCGATTCATCACACAAAGGAGAGAACATCACAAAGGTCAACAAGATTAGAGGCCTAGACATCAGAATAATGATCTGAAGCATGCTACAAACAGACTCACTCTAGCGATGTTCGACAGTAGTGGCAAGGTTACAGCCCAGGCCTAGATCAGTAAGCTAGACACTTTCCTCACATTGTGTCCTATGGCTGAGAGGGATGCTATCAGGTATGATACATTGCATCTTGAGGGGGCAGCTTATGACTAGTGGCACCATGGGATGGTGACACTCCAGCATGATCGTATCACCTCATATCAAGAGTTCGTTGACAGGTTGGTGGAACAATTTGACGAAAAAGGATCTAGAATCTTATTTCAGAGATTTGGCTCAGTTGCGATAGAGTGGTAGCTTGGAATCTTACATTGGAGATTTCCAGTGTTTGTTGGTTATGGTTCCTAATATATCAGAGAGGTGTCTTGTCATGATTTTCATGAAGGGACTGATGGAGCCATTGAGAGGTTGGATCAAATCCTTTGATCCTCCTTCATTAAAGGAAGCGATGAAGAAGACACGCAATATGGAGTTTGCAGCACCATCCAGCAAATTCAACTCCAAGAACAGTTCTTCATTTAGGGACAACAAAGGATTTAATAAGAATAACTAGAGATCTGATTTTAAGAGTGACTCAAAGCGGAAATCAGCAGCACCACCCTTGGATCGCGAGGCTCTTAATGATTTACGCAGGAAGAAGCTTTTCTTCTACTGCAAAGGTCCCAATGATGCCAACCATGATTGTCCTTTGTGGCCTAAGGGCAACGCCAATCGAGTGATGTGGGCTTATTACGAGGAGTTAAAATTTGAGAGTTTTGAATAGCAGGAGAGTTCTGAGGAATCAGAGTCAAAGGCTTCAGAGCCTAAGGCCGAGGTAGAGTCAGAGCTTCAGATTTAGGAGGCACGACTATATAGCATTCAACAGGAAGGTTCATTTAGACTTCGTGGAGTTTTGGTAGGATAGAGGGTCATCACCCTTCTTGACACAAGAGCCACCCACAATTTTATTGATGCTAGATTTGTGGAGAAACGCAGACTCATAACTGAGAAATTCAAAGGCATTAGGGTTAAGGTGGCCGACGGTTACACTCTCAGGTGTGAACGTATGATTAAGGATCTCCCCTTGTGCTTGAATAACTATGCATTCAAGGCTAATTATTACATGCTAAACATGGGGGATATCGATTTAGTATTGGGCATGAAGTGGCTTCATTCCCTTGAGGAAGTCACTCTTTGTCTCAAAGACATGGAGATTCATTTTGATGTGGATGGGAAGACACATATTCTGAAGGCCATTTGGGACAGCAATGTCAAGACTATTTCCTTTCATCGGATGGAAATAATCATGTGACATGACATGGTAGAGTGGGTTGTCGAGTGTACATTGGCACCTATACAGGAGGGACATCCTAAGATTGAGTATCACCCTAACATTCAGCAGTTGAGAGTCAAGCATGAGAAGGTTTTCAGTGATATTCCACCAGGGAGACATCCAGACAGGGGCATTGAGCACATTATAGAGCTTGAGGAGGGTGCTAAGCCCGTCATGATTACTCCTTACAGGAATCCTAAGAGGTTGAAGGATGAGATAGAGAAGACTATCAAGGAGCTGCTTGCCATGGGTCACATTAGACCTAGTAAATCACCATTCGCTTCTTCAGTTGTTCTAGTGAAGAAGGATGGCACCCTTCACATGTGCATAGATTACAGGGTCTTAAATAAGAGAACTATTAAGAAAAAATATCCTATACCCCGCATAGATGAGCTTATTGATGAGCTTCATGGTGCATGTTATTTCACGAAGATAGATTTGAGGTCAGGATATCGCTAGATTAGAGTTCATGAGCAGGATGTTGAGAAGACTGCATTCCGTTGTCATTGTGGACACTTCAAGTTTGTGGTGATGCCATTTGGGCTAACCAACGCTCCAGCAACCTTTCAATCCACCATGAACAGGGTCTTCCATTCGCAGTTGAGGAGATATGTACTTGTCTTCTTTGATGACATCTTGATATACAACAGGACATGGCAAGAGCATTTGGCTCACTTGGAGACAGTACTCAGTATTTAAGAGAGGGAGTCCTTGTATGCCAAGGAATCCAAATGTGATTTGGGGATGACCAAATTGTTATACTTAGGTCATATTATCAGTGCAGAGGGAGTGCGGATGGATCCTGAGATCTGTGCTATCATAGATTGGCCTACTCTGGTGAACCTTACACAGCTGCGAGGATTTCTTGGATTGTGTGGTTTTTATCACAGATTTGTGAATGGTTATTCATGCCATGCAGTGCCTATGACGGATTTGTTGAAAATGGTGCATTTTGTTGGACTCCTGAGGCACAAGAGTGTTTTGTGAGGTTCAAGGAGTTGATGCCTACATGTCCAGTGTTGGCATTACCAGATTTTTTGAAGCCTTTTAAGCTTTAGTGCGATGCTTCTGGTGAGGGCATTAGAGCGGTGCTTATGCAGGAAAAGCACCCTATTGTTTATGAGAGCCAAAAACTCAGAGTACCAGAGAGGCTCTATAGTATTTATGATAAGGAAATGCTGGCCATAATGCATGCCTTGGACAAATTTAGGCAGTATCTTGTGGGCAGTAAGTTTTTCATTAAAACTAACCACAACAGTTTGAGGCATTTCCTGGGGCAGCGAGATCTCAATGATTGTCAGCAGAAGTGGGTGAGTAAATTGTAGGCATATGACTTTGATATCTCCTACATCAAAGGCACCCAGAATGTAGTGGATGACACTCTCTCACGTAGGCCTTATCTGAGCTCTATGTTCACATTACAGAGGATTGGAGGCATCTAATTGTGGCAGAGTATGCCAAGGACACTTGGGCATCCAGTATTGTTGAGGGGTCAATGGTTGACACCAGATACATGCTTGTGAATGAATTGATCATTTACAAGAATAGGATGTATTTGATCCTAGGATCAGAGATGAAGAACACTATCATGCCAGCCTTTCATGATGTACCTACAACAGGACATCCCGGGTACTTCAAAACGTACAGATAGATTCGAGAGAGATTTACATGGAAAGGACTTAAGTTAGATGTTCTTCAGTATGTGCGTGAGTGCCTTGTTTGTTAGCAGAACAAGTAGAAGAACACATATCTGGCAGGATTATTGCAGCCACTTCCAATTCTTGACAGGAAGTGGGAATGCCTGTCGATGGATTTCATTACAGGCTTGCCCAAAGCCCAAGGATGGAATTGTATATATGTAGTTGTGGATCAGCTGACAAAGTATGCCCACTTCTTTCCGATCACCACCACTTACACAGCTACACAAGTAGCAGAGGTCTTTTTCTGTGAGGTTTTCAGACTACATGGGTTGCCTCGGAGCACAGTGAGCGACAAGGATAGTCGATTCTTGAGTCACTTATGGCAGGAGGTGTTCAGACTTTGTGGGATCGAGCTTACACTAAGCACCAGTTACCACCCACAGACTGATGGGAAGACAAAGATAGTGAATAAATGGGTGGAAGGTTACCTCAGGAACTACATTGCAGGGCAGCAAAAGGCCTGGGTCAAGTGGATTTATCTGTGCAAGTATTGCTACAATACTACATTCCACATGACTATTCAAATGTCCCCTTTCATGGCATTGTACGGTTATGAGGCACCGAGCTTTCTGGATTTGCTACTGAGTGACAGTAGAGTGCCGAGTGCTAGATATTTGTTGCAGGAGAGTCAGGACACTATGAGGGCTCTCAAGGAGAATATTGCAAGGCACAAAATCAGCAGAAGTAGTATGCAGATCAGAAGAGGACAAAGAGGTCTTTTGAGGTGGGAGACATGGTTTATCTTATGTTGCAGCCCTACCGCTAGTCTACTCTTAGGAAGAGTGGTTTAGAGAAGCTTAAGCCATGATATTATGGTCCTTTCAGGATTTTGAGGTGTGTTGGAGAGGTGGCTTATGAGCTAGAGCTTTCGATGGATAGCAAGGTCCACAATGTTTTTCGCGTGTCACGTCTCAAGAAGGCGTTGGGACACCGTGTGGTGCCTTCAACAGTTTTACCTCCCTTAGATGATGAGGGAAAGTTGATTTTAGTACCTGAGTCTATCTTGGAGTACAGAGAGAGATAGTTGCGTAGGAGGACTATCAGGGAATATTTGGTGAAATGGAGAGATTTTCCAGTGGAGGATGCTACATGGGAGAGCGAGGATATTTTGTAGCATTCGGAGTTGAGATTGCTTGAGGACAAGCAATTTCAGGAGGGGCAGACTATCATGTCCCCTTCTAGTTGACATCTCTCAGAGCTTATGATTAGCCTATTATGTGACCCTCGTAGGCTGATAGGATGGATGAGGGTCTTGATGGAGCTTAGCGGCTTGGTTTGTCGAATTTACCAGGTTAGCTTTCATTCGGGCTCATTCAGATGTCTTTTGCGACTTGCCTATTTTTAGCGATTATTTTGCATTTAGCGAAGCACCCCTACTATTTTTAGTAGTATGGTTTGGTCATGTGTAGAATCACTCTTATTCACCCGCTTCAGACAGTTCATTAGATGGACATATTTTGAGGGAGATATTAATATTTTAATTGTTAAATTAAATATTAATTATCTGGAACTTATATTATAAAGTTATAATATTATTTAATATTATAACTTAAGTGAATTTTAAAGGGGTTGACCATCATTGTGAAGGGGACCATTTTTAATTAATCTTTTAATTAAAAAGAGGTGTCCAACTTTGGAATAATTAAAATGAAAATCCAATTTTATTTAAATGATTTCCTTTTTGGAGGGAAGTCGACTTCTTGAGAAATATAAAGAATTTTCATTGGAAAAAGAGCTCATTATGTTATGAAATCAATTTTTGATCAAGTCTTCTTCTGGAGAACGAAGCCAAGGGTTTCAGTTGTCTACAAGCATTGGAGAACGAGCCATCTTCAGTGTTGCAGTTCAAAGGCTATGAAATACCAACTAATCTATTGCTTTTAGAGAGATATCTTCAACCAGAAGTTATCACAGAGCTTCACAATTGAAAATATATTCAGGGTTTCAATCTGTAATTCATCCAGAAGAGTTTCTTCAATTAAAGTGCCTACTTCTTGACCAAATAATAAAAAAAACAAACAGTTTCAAAGATCGGTGAGAATAGGGGTTTCTACAGTTCTTCAGACCAAATGGCATCACGTTCCAACAATATGTTCCCCATGCACATGTAAGCATTTTTTTATGTTGATATTCTTTGGCTATCATGATCTGATTGTACCCTGAGAACCCATCCATGAGAGAAATAATTTCATGTCCAATTATTAGATCTACAATGATATCAGTATCAAGTACATGAAATTTTTCCTTGGGACATTCCTTGTCCAAATATCTAAAGTATGTGCATATCCTAATGCCCCTAGTGAGTTTTGATATCGGTATTAGGTTTGAAACCCACTCAGGATAATCTATTGTTCTGATGAACACCACATCAAGAAGATTTTTTAATTCTAGTTTGACCAATAATGCTATCTGCAGATACATTTTTCTTAGCTTCTTCTTTACTAGTTTAGTTTGAGGATAAATCGCAATATGGTGAAAAAATACTTCAAGATCAAGGCCTAGCATGTCTGCATAGGACCACACAAAATTTATCTTTCACTCTTTCAATAAATTTTCCAAGTTCTTCTGCTCTTCATCAAGGAGTGATTCTAAATAAAAGGTGATTTGTGGTGCCCCATTTGTCCCTATATTGATTGGATTATATCTTTCGACAAGCACTGTTGATTTCTCATGATGTATCGCACTAATTGGAATATTTAATCCCTCATCCTTGAAAACCTCCAAGAGTTTTTCACCATCAAATACATCCTTTATTTTTACTATTTTATGATCATAAAGTGCTATAGTGTTGTTTTCACTTAAGGATCAAGACATGATTCTCAAATTTTCCATTTTGCAACTAAGGGATTCGATTATTTCCCCATAGTATGCTTGTGTATCCAATTAAATGTCAAAACCTTCTTTATGATCCCCCAATCACATGTAGTCATGAAGCCCCATGAACTCAAAGATAGCCTCATCATTTTTGAATGAATCTAGAATAGGTTGTCCTCATTGGTCCTAGTTTATAAGTTGGGGATAGAGTAGTTTCAATTAAGTGATTTGGCTATTGGAAGTGAAGGAAGTGGTGGTGATCATGAATATGCAAGTATTCTAAAATAGGTTTGTGATATCATGGGGAAATTTGTTGATGGTATCATTATGTGATGTAGGTAACCAAGAGGAAGGTTTGACTTCCTTAATAAAAGCACCCTTACCAAGAAGGGTCACTTTACTCAAGGTACATCCGAGATCAATATTTCTAGTTTATTTCTCAAGAACAAGAGGTTCTAGCAAACCATTATTATTTTGACCAAGCTTTTCATTTTTGTTATATTCCCAGCCCTTCATCATCTACGGTCCTTTGTTTTCATCCTCCATTGGAAGAATAGGCTTTGGTCTATAATCTTGATATAGCAATTCTGATACATTTTCCTCATCAATAATTTATCTGTTCAACTCTCCCCACTTTGTGAAAGTGGTAGATGTCATCTTGATTGTATTTGATACCTTTTCAATAGGTTGAGGCTTCCCATAGGGTCTAGGAGAAATAGGTAATTTTCCAATTACAAAAGAGTATTTTTTTAATTTATAGCCTCCACAACCATTTTCCTTGATTACTACTTTGATATCAGGGATGTTCTGCAAGATAGGTTTCTTTTATTCAAAGGTCGATGGAAGGGTATATGGTTCAATGAAAGAAGAGGGTGTCAACACTTCATCATTCTTAGGAACTTGTGGGATCCTATAATACATCTCTTCTAGGATTTTACAATAATAGAAGGGTTTGGGATCACCATGGAATGTGATTTATCTATCTTCATAAGGAAACTTGATACATTGATGGTAGGTGAAAGCTATGGCTTGCATGGAATGGATCCAAGGATGACCAAGAAGCATATTATATGGAAAGGCCAATGTCAAGCACTTGGCAAGTAGTTTCTACAATTGTGGGTCCTACTTGGATAGGGATTTTGACCATTCCTTCATAACTCCATTCTTGATCATCATAGGCTATAATGGTAACACCTTTTTCCTTTTCAATAACATCTTTAGAATAGCCCAAGTTCTTGATCAATTGAAGGGTACAGATGTTAAGGCCAACACCTCCATCCACCAAGACTCTTTTGATTTTATTTTTATGGATGAGGACCTCAAGATGAAATACATGATTATGTGATGGTTTTGTTGGGAGGTCTTGCTCAGAAAATGTGAGAAGATGAGTGGAGGTGATGTGTCTAACCATAGCTTGATTTTTTTTAGTATCAAGATCATTTGTTACGAGTTACAATGACAACTTTTTCTAGGATGTCCCTATGTGCAGGAGATATTTTCAATAAATTTAGGATAGATATTTAGGTAGGGGTCTTTTTCAATTAGTCCAAGAGGCTATAATCATTGCAATTTGACTTCAGTGATGGTGCCCTAGGTTGCAATGGTTCTCCTTGGATGGTGACCTTCCCTCTATGTGTGGTGACTCCACACTTTACACTAGGTCCTTTGATAGTAATGACTAATAAAAGGTGATCAAAAGCCCCTACCACATTGTTTTAAACATTACCTACATTGTGGTAATATTTCCCTTTGCCATTATCATTTCCCTTGTAATGGTTCGACATCAAATCCTTGTATATCTTAAGGTTTTTATTTTTGGGTTGTTGATCCACACTTAGTCTCTGTTATCAATAAGATCTTGAATACCGCTTTTTAATTTCATGCAATTTGATGTTTTGTGTCCCTTGATTTTGTGAAAATCACAAAGATCCTCATCTCTATACCATGGAGGTTTGACTTGAGGCTCTTTATAATTCTTATAATTTGGGAGCATGATGAGATTAGATTGTACCAATTTTTTCATTACCACTTCAATAGGTTCCCCAAAAGGTGTGTACTTTTGTTTTTTAGCGTAACTATTTCAAGGTGGTGGTCCTCTTTGAGAGTTGGAATTATTGATCATTTGTTGGTTATTTTGTGGTTGTATGTTTTGTTGTTGTGCATTTTCCTATTTTGGAGCATTGAACACCACTTTGCATCAAATATGCCATCATTAGTAACATTCTTATTTTTAGTCCATATACGGGGTTTATCATTGGAACTAGATGATGGATGATTATCTTTGTATGCTTGTGTTGCTCCTTGTGTGATGAGGGTTATTTCAATTTTAAGGCCCCTGGAGATGAGTTCTTTGTATGTTGACACACATTGCATTTTCAACTAAAAGGCTAAGTCTATTTCTACATTTACAACAATGATCTCTATTTGTTCTTTCTGAGGAATTGGCCATTTACATTTACTAGCTCTATTCCTCCATTGTTGAAAAAAGTTACAAATGATTCACACTTGCAATGTTGAAGGGAATATAGTTCCTCCAAAATTATGTCCATATCAAGATTGTAGGAGAAGTGTGTTATAAATTGATCTATTGCTTCTTGAAAAGTTTGGATTCCTTGAGGTAAGTACAAGAACAATTATATGTCTTGTCCTCTCAAACTGTGTGGGAAGAGATGCATCAAATAAGAGTCATTGTATGCCACTTCCATAGATGCCACATAAAATTCCTTAATGTGATCTTCTAGATTTCCATGCCCTTTGTACTTATCAAATTTGGGGATCTCGAATCCTGGAGGGAATGGTAACATTGCAATGTTATGATCAAATGGATATGGATAGAAGTCTTGTACAACATACAATTTTTTTGTTTTCCCCACTTGGATAACTTGAATCTACTATGTAAGTGTTTTGATTTGTGAAGAAAGGTCCTCTTGAGGATTGTTCGGTGGTGGAGCATACATGTTGTATTAAGGAATGGTAGATGAATTGTATGCAGGATTATGGTAAGGTGGTGTGTTCGTGTTGAATGTATTGTATGGTGTGTATGGTGGATTGTTTTGATATTGTGAATTTAATGGTGATAAGGGTGGTGATGTTTTTTATGCTCCATGTGAATTTTGATTGAGGAACACATAGAATACTAAGGGAGGGTGAATCAGTATTCTAATAAACCATCCAATTATCAACCATCTAATTTTCAAAGCTCTAAGGAAAGCAGAGGTGCGGAAACACTTTCCTAATGACAATTCTAAGAAGAGAATGCAAATTCAAGGTTCAAATTTCAAAATTATAGTTCATTAAAGATGCACATTAGTAGGAAATAGATAGACAATTCCATATAACACAAAATAGACACCAGTATTTAACATGGGAAAACCCTTTCGGGAGAAAAAACCACAACACCAAGGAAATACACTTTGTATTACAGTGAATAAAAGGTCCACATACAAAGTTACAATTTTCTCCCTCTCAGATGTCAATCCAGTCACCTAATACAAGCAACATTACAATTCTTGATCAATCTTGTTCTCTCACCAAACTCTACAATTTTGATTACTGTTCCAATGTATTACAACATACAAAAAAATTTCTTCCAAGAGAATTCCTCAATCATCTACATCACCAGACCCATGTTGGAAAGATACCAATTTATTTTCCAATCGTTACAGCAAACTAACTGTCACTTAGCAGTTTCCATATTGGGCTATCGCTGGAACAAAATCCATTCTCTCACCGATTTGTTCAAGTCCCACTAACCAGTTTAATGCCTACCAAATCAAACAATCATCAAAGTATTGGTGAGACAAAAGATCATGTCTCACCGATCACACATTGTCATGTCGATAATGGTTACACTAGTCAACCAACCAATTATCACTTTCCAACTGAGTAGAAGTCAGGTCCCACAATGTCGTTATTCATCTCTAGTCAACTACCTTTAGGTATCGATCCATTGAGGGAAATCAAGTTAGAGTCCTACCAATGGAACGTAGTCCTGATAATGACACTTCAAGTGGTCCCCACTACTTGCAATTCAACACCATGTCACTGCTCTCCACCTATCAGCTCAGCCTCCACCATGGATCTTCGATCCATTGTTGGAACAAGGTGAAGAGTTCCACCGAAATCCCTTAGTCATACCGATGGAAGCAAGTCATATTGCTCTATTGTCCAGACTCCCATTAGGGTTCCATCGATAGTAAGGTTTCACATAGATAGAACAAGCCTCCAAGTTGAGAGTAACCCAAACTTTAGAACCTTATATCATAGGTTAGAAAGTTTCCAAAACACACAACATGGTAATAACAAGCTTGGTGAAAAATATGAAGACTCATCAGACCATTGTTGGGACAAAAACAAGGTCCTACCAATAGATCATTGTCAAGCCGATGAAGAAAGGAAATAGAAACCCAAGAAGGAATATTCAACTAGTAAGTTTGAGGCACAATTTCCAACATGCTCCCACTTGATGAAGAACTCACTGGATTATTCAAAACCAAGATTATTGAATGTCATAGTCCCCAAGGCCCATCAAACTCGCACACCACCTAAACTTGTTTATCCTTATTAGTTTCGTTAATGCATCTACAAATTTTTCCAGAGTATCTACCTTCTCAAGACTAACCTTTCCATCCTCCACCATATCCCATACAAAATGATATTGCACATCAATATGTTTCATTCTAGCATAGAAAGTTAGATTTTTTTCCAAACAAATGGCACTCTGACTATCATAGAAAAAGGTAATTTTCCCTGCAGTGAACCCAATATCAGAACACAAATTTCTAAGCCAAGTAGCTTCTTTATAGGCATGTTTTGCTACCATATACTCTGCCTTTGTAGTAGATAAAGTGACTACAACCTACCACTTGCTCATCCAAATAATTGCACCACCATTCAACGTCAAGATGTATCCACTAGTGGATCTCCTACTGTCAATGTTGCCTACCCAATCAGAATCCACATAACCTCTAATGTTGATGGATATCTTTGATCCAATTGAGTTACCATGTTAGCACAAAGCATACTAAGAGGTACCTTTTAAATATCTAAAAAATCTTTTCACAACATCCTAGTGTGGTCTTCCTGGATTTACCATAAATTGACTAAGTACTCCCACTGCTTGGGCAATGTCTGACCTAGTACAGACCATTGCATACATTAAGTTTCCAATTGCACTTGCAAAAGGAACTCTGTTCATGTCCTCCATCTCAGTAGGAGATTTTGGACAATCCTCAATAGATGGCTTTGTTCCCTGCAACACTAAAATAACTGGTTTCTTGCAATCAGTCACACAAAATCTCTCCAAGACAATATTACTATACTTACTCTAGCTTAGCCAAATCTTTCTACTAGATCTATCCCATTTTATTTCCATCCCCAGAATATACCACACTGCACCAAGATATTTCATTTTGAACTTTGCAAACAACTGAGATTTTAGATCAGAAATCATAGTCTTACTATTTCCTATGAACATGTCATCAACATATAGGGCAATAATAAGCACTTGATCATTTTTAGTTTTGAAGTACACACAATGATTAGATTTTGATCTTACAAATCCCAATGACAAAAAAAAGTGCCAAACTTCTGGTATCACATTCTAGGCAATTTTTTTAAACCATACAAAGATTTCTTTAACTTGAAAACCAAATTTTCTTTACTTTTTCCACAAAGTTCTTAGGCTGGAACATTTAAATTTCTTCTTCAAGTTCTCCATGAAGAAATATTGTCTTCACATCCATTTGTTCAATCTCTAAGTCATACACTACTGCAAGTGACAAAAGAAATTTGATAGATGTTAGCTTAGCTATAGGAGAAAATATTTCCCCTTAATCAATTCCCTCTACTTGTGAATAACCTTTCACAACCAACCTAGCTTTTAATTTTCAACACTACCATCCAAACCGATTTTCTTCTTAAATACCCATTTACAGCCAACAAGTTTTCTACCTTTTGGCAAGGGCACCAAATCCCAAGTTGCATTCTTTTATAATTATGCCATTTCCTCTTTCATGGCTTCCAACCAAGAATTTGAGTCAGAAATTTCTATAACCTCTTTCATGGTCCTAGGCTCATTAGTGCTTGTAATCAAAGCATAGGCACAATTTACATCCAACATGGAAAAACCATACCTTTCAAGTTATTTCCTTTCACATGTAGACCTCCTCAAAGGTTGGGGTTGAGGTTGTGGTTCTTCTTCATCAGAACTCTCAAAGCTGCTAGAACTCTCCTCAGTCTTATGTACACTTCGTAGTTCCTCTTTATCTGGAGTTTGAGGAATTTCAACTACTTTTTTTTCTTTTCTCCTTTCATCTCTGACTGCAGATCCACTAAAGAAGGTTTCATCTCATGAAAGATTACACTTCTGTTGTATACAACCTTTTCAGTCATAGGATTCCAAATCTTGTATCCTTTCACACCAATGTCATAGCCAATGAAGATACATTTTATAGATTTATTTTCCAATTTAGATCTTTTCTCATTTGGCACATAAACATATGCCTCACATCCAAAGACTCTTACATGTCTTAAAGAGGGCTTCTTACCAGACCAAGCTTCCATAGGCATTTTATCAACAAGTGTCGAAGAGGGAGATTGATTTGTTAAATAACAAGTTGTAGCCACAACCTCAGCCCATAGCCTCTTCTCCATACCATCATTGCTCAAAATGCTTCTCGCCTATTCCATCAACGTCCTGTTCAACCTTTCAGCAACTCCATTTTGCTGCAGAGTATAAGGTGTCATTTTATGCCTTTTTATTCCATGGTCTTTACAGTACCTTTCAAAATATGTAGAACAAAACTCACCACCGTTATCTATCCTTAAGCATTTAATTTTTCTACCAGTCTGATTTTCTACCAATTTTTTAAACTATTTAAACTAATTGAACACTTTTGATTTACTTTTTAAAAAGTACAAAAATTCCTTTCTCGAATAATCATCAATAAAAGAAACATAATATCTTGATTTCGATAATGAAGGAACATTTACTAGACCAAAAACATCAGAGTGAATATAATATAGAACACTAAAGGATTTATGAGGACTAGAATAAAACTAAACATGATGTTATTTTCCATATATACAATGTTTGCAAAAATCAAACTCAAGGTTACAATCATCAAGCCCTTCAACCAGGTTTTTATATTTCAAAGCTTTTAAGCCTTTCTCACCAATGTGGTCGAGCCTTTGATACCAGAGCATGGTCTTTTCTGTAGGAAGTTTCAGCTCCAAAGAATTCACCCCTAGAGGAAATTCAGTCTCCTCTACTTGAGTGGCCTTACTTGACTTTCCAGAGACATTGTTGCATTGAACCACATATGAATCTAGATTTTATAGAGTACCAATTTGAGCACCCCTATCCAACACCATCGAGCCTCTTGTCATTTTGCATCCACCATTCAAAAAAGAAACTTGTATGCCAACATTATTCAGCTTGCTTATAGATAGTAAATTTTGAACCAAACCTAGTATATCCATTATGCCATCAATCCCTTTAATCCTTCCATCGGGAAATTGAATTATGACTCTTCCATGGCCAACAATTTCCAAAAATGAGTCACTTTCCAGATACACCTTTCAACCAACATACTTTTCGTATTTCGTAAACCAGTCTCTGTGAGATGTCATGTGAAAAGATGCACCTAATTCAATCAGCCATACATCATCTGATGCTTGAGTTGCCAAGGCTACAATGAAGGCATCTGCATCGCTCTAAGAAGAATCATTATCCAAAGATTTGTTCTTCTTCTTCTTTTTCTCCTCTTTGCAATCCTTTCAAACATGACCAGGTCGCCCACAATTCTAGTATTTCACCTTGGACTTCTTGCTACAATACTTTGATCTCCCTTAGATTTAGATTTAGACTTCTTGTCTTTCTTCTTTCCTTTCTCCTTTGATCTTCCTCGAACAGCAAGAGCCTCCTTTTCCATCTCAGAATATCTCCTTCGTATCTCTTCTGATAGTAATGAAGCAACCACATCTTCCATTTTGAAAGTGGTTTCCATGCTCTCAATCACCATCACTAAATGATCCCAAGATTTAGGAAAAGAACACAACAAGAGCATACAGTGATCCTCATCATCTATCTTTACACCTATAGATGTTAACTAAGCAATGAGCATATTGAACATATTCAAATGATTAGACATAGATTCCCCTTCCTCCATCTTCTAAGAGTACAACTTCTTCCTTAAGAATAACTTATTCAGCAAGGACTTGCCCTGATAAATGTCACCAAGCTTCTTCCACAAATAAGATGCAAACTTCTTTTCATGAACATTTAGGAGAACAAAGTCTACAAGATAAATTTTTATCAACCCTTTTGCTTGTATGTCTTCTAGGTCCCAATATTCTTACTTCATTCCTATAGGTTTCATTCCAAACACAACAATCTAGAGATCTCTATCGAACAAAAAATCTTCCATTTTGAGTTTCCACATATCAAAACTGCCACCATTGAACATCTCAATTTCAATCTTCCTTGATGTGCTTTCCATCTTACTTTGCAAATGAAATTACCAAACTCCTGTATGAGACTCCCACTTTAGAATTGGCACAAAAAACCTGCCTAACCCACAAGGATAACACAACTGGCTAGGCTCTAATACCACTTGTAAGGAAAGCAAAGTTGTGGAAACACTTTCCTAAGGACAATTCTAAGAAGAGAATGCAGATTCAAGGTTCAAATTTCAAAATTGCAGTTCATTAAAGATGCACATTACTAGGAAATAGATAGAAAATTCCATACAACATAGAATAAATACCAGTATTTAATGTGGGAAAACCCTTTCAGGAGAAAAACCCACCATGCCAAGGAAAAACACTTTGTACTATAGTGAGCAAAAGGTTCACATACAAAGTTACAATTTTCTCCCTCTCAGATGTCAATCCAATCGCTTAATACAGGTTGCATTACAATTCTTGATCAATCGTGTTCTCTCTCCAAACTCTACAATTTTAATCACCATTCCAATGTATTACAACATACAACATTTTTTCTTCTAAGAGAATTCCTCAATAATTTGCATCACTAGACCCATGTTGGAAAGATACCAATTCAGTTTCCAGTCGTTACAACAGACTAACTGTCGCTTAGCAATTTCCATATCAGGCTATCACTAGAACAACATCCATCCTCTCATTGATTTTTTGGAGTCCCACTGACAAGTGTAATGCCTACCAAATCAAATAGTCATCATAGTATCAGTGAGACAAAATACCATGTCTCACCAATGACACATTGTCACATCGATAAGGGTTACACTGGTCGACCAACCAATTATCACTTTCCAACTGAGCAGTAGTTGGGTCCCACAATGTCATTATTCATCACCAGTAAACTACCTTTAGGTATTGGGCCATCGAGGGAACTCAAGTTAGAGTCCTACCAATGGAACATAGTCCAGACGATGACACTTCAAGTGGTCCCCACTACCTACAGTTTAACACCACGTCACCACTCCACCTGTCAGCTCAGACTCCACCATAGATCATTGATCCATCGTCAGAACAAGAAGAAGAGTTCCACCAAAGTCCCTTAGTCATGCCGATGGAAGAAAGTCATATTTTTCTATCATTCAAACTCCCATTAGGGTTCCGCTGACAATAAGGTGTCACACTGATAGAAAAATCTGCCAAGTCAGGTGTAACCTGAACTTCAGAACCTTCAATTGAAGGTTATGGATTTTCCAAAACCCACAATATGGCGATAACGAGCTTGGTGAAAAACATGAAGACTCATCTGACCATCATTGGGATAGAAACAAGGTCCCGTTGATAGAGCATTGTCAGGCTGATGAAGAAAGGAAATAGAAACTCGAGAAGGAATATTTAGCCAGTAAGTTTGAGGAACCATTTCCAACCAAAGAATACTTAGAAATTATAAGGAATATAAGTGGAAATAACCCATAACACACACAACAAATGATCAACAAGATTTTTATGTGGAAAACCAAAAAAAAGGGAAAAAAACATGATGAGGATCAACTTACAATATGTTATAACCAATTATAATATATTATAGAAAGGCTCACTACTGAGAGGACTCACTATCCAAGTGAACTCACTACTCATAGAGAAAAGAAAGATATAAGAGAAGTGGCTTCACAGCCAAACTTTGAACTAAGAGAAATGCATCTATCTTATGTTGAATTCAGTTCTTTTGAAGTTGATTACATATTGTAATCAATTCAAATTACCAGTCCTTTCTTTACTATATCTTCTCTCATCAATCAGTTAATGTTCATAGCTTATTCACATAATTCTACAATATTTGCATTAGTGCTTGCATTTGGATCACATATCATCATCTTCCATCTCCTTGACAACTCAACTCAACATTGTATATGTATCAGTATCCACTACAAACATCAATTAGGTCGGCCTAATTAGATGAGCCTCAAATTATGCAAAATCTGCCTTGTTAGCACCCAATTCAAAGAAAAATGCTTTCATGCTCAAAACATAAGCAATATAGGTCATTGTGGACCTATTAAAATTCCTCTTTCCATTCACACCAAGTATTTAATCTTCCCAACACTTCACATATCTTAGGTTGGCCAACCATAGAACCAAAAAGTAGAATACTACAATGATTAACACCAAGAAATATATGGATCACAAAAAGTCATTCCAACTAAAAAATACAATGTAATGACACCTATAAACCTTCTCCCAAAACCACAACAACTAACTCAAATATGTGGAGGAATGCGGACTAGTTAGATAAGGTCAAGTACACAGGAAATTGTGTAAACCATATATGTCAAACTTTTGTTACTTGCAACTCTCTTACCACTTAACCAGGACAACTGAAATTCTGAACTAAGATGCCAAAGATATTTATGAGCAACATACTAGAACTACATAGGTATATCTAGAAAGGTGAACAAACACGAACCAAAATACTAGAGGGCATTGTGTGCAGAAACTGCTAGTATAAACACTTAGCCAAAAGACCTTTTTGTAAAATTAACTTTTTTGTAGACATCCATCATTCATCATGTGGTGTTTATGTGGTGTTGACATCAATGACAACTCATTAATGACAACCTTCTTCATTGTTTCAACACAAGCCTTATCTTTGTTGTTGTTGTATAAGCAATTGTTGTTGTATAAGCAATTGTTGTTGTTGAGCTTATAATTGTTGTGCTTGTAATGATTGTTGGGCTTGTTGAGCTTGTTGATACGCAATAGCATTTTGGTGAGAAATAGTATTTTGTCCTTGAGGTGATGGAATGATGTTTGGATTAATGACATATTAGTTTAATTGGATGTATTCGCTTGATGGGATGCTCCAATTTTGTGAAATATGTGATGGATTTTATGGAATCATGTTGTGAGTGGATTGTGATGGAGGATTGTATTGATTTTGGTATTGATGCAATAGCAAATTTTGGTTATTGGACACTTGATTTTATAAATACAGATTTGAAACATGTTGACTTTATTGTGGGGAAACTTGTCCTTTATTTTTTGTGTTTTAAGTCCTTGCAAAATTTTGTATTGTGGTGGAGGGACATAAGTTTGAGGCCTCATTTGATTCTGAATTGTTTGTGGGATCCCTTGATGTTGAGACAAAGGTTGGGATCCTTGATATGATGCCACTTGGTGCTATTATGTTTGTGACAAACCTTAATTTTGGACCAACTGATTTTGAGGATTACCTTGATTAATTTGATTTTGGGTCAATGGATTTCCTTGATGTTCTATCACTTGATGTTGTGTTACTTTATTTTGGGGATCACTTTGATGATGGGATGTGGGTTGAATATTTCCTTTATTTTATGAAAATGGATTATAGGACATTGGTTGATTTTTTGAATGGTATTGAACACCTTGATTTTGAGGTCCTAAATATTGTGATACTTGAGGACCTTGTGGTTGTTGAGGTATGCTTTGAGAACCTTGGGGTGGTCGAGAATCTTGAGGTTGTTGTGATATTATTTGTGAACTTTGAGCTTGGTGTGATGTGAGTTATAAAATTTGAGGTAGATGTGATGTAAGTTGTGAACTTTGAGGTAGATGTGATGCAAGTTGTGAACCTTGTGCACTAGGAATGGCATGAAATGTGGGTGGAACATTTGTATAATTTCCTAGACCTTGAGGATTTCTATGTTGACTTGTGAGATTATTTCCTCCACTCTAGTAGTTGTAGGTTAAATTGACACATGTAACAAAGATATTTGTGGCATATATTAAATGACATTTTGAGACCACTAACCCATGTTTTGAGAAGGTTGACCCATGGATGCAACATTTTACAAGGGTTATTCCCTAAGTATGTTCAAATCAAATGTAGAAGAGAGTTTGGCTCCTTCTTTTGCTAATTCCAACATATATTGGGTAGGATTTAACTTTAACATGGTGTTGATAAGATGATGAACCTTAGGATCTTGTTGCATCTTGAGCATCTCATCTTTGGTAAGTTCCATGGGATTGTTGGTAATATCTTCTATATGAACCCATATATCTTGGGAAGTTTGAGGGGGTGTGCTAGATGTGTTGGTGGAGTTTTGAAACCTATTCATTCCAAGTTTTTGTTGGTTTGTGTCACTCATGATAGGTAATTTTGGGTTTTTCTCCATGTCTCTCTTATGTTTTGATCTTCTTGTTGCCAAAAAACTTGTATCAACCTTTGGTGAAGTATGATACGATTTATATTGTCTAAATTATTGGGTTTATTCATTTTTTTCTAAAAGTGAACCTCTAAGGGATTTAGGACCAATGATAAAGTGAATGATGAAGGGATGAGCGATGTGAATGAAAAGTAACTTTCAATTTTGAACAAATCTAGACTTAACTTTTGATATGATGTTTGATAAGGATGCTAATGAACTTGCAAATCGTATGAGTAGACTTGTGGCTCTAGGATAAGTGTGTCCAAAAGGATGCATGCTAATCCAACTATATGTATGAAAATGGATTTGTTTCCAAACATGTAGCTAAATTAGATTATTTTTGATGAAAACCTAATCTAGGAGATTTGTTTGTCCAAAATTTCAAGTTTTTGTGAGATGATTTGATGTCTGGAAGTCAATGTTATGGTTGATGTTTGATCCTCATGTTTATACCTAAGAGGAAATTGTGACAATATCAAGGTGTTGAGAAACATGCATTTTCCTTTGAGTGTTTATAAATCTAGAAAACCAATGATTTTTGATGAAGTAACTTTGGTGTAATGTTTCAATGTGTGATATACCAAAATTATTTTAATAAAAGCAACATTAAGCATGTATTTCATTCTTTTCCTTTTTTGTTGGAAACCAAAATGTTTTGAATATATGACCAAGGTACACCTACTTTGTGGGTTTAATTCTTTAAAAACTGATTTAATATGCATTGTGTTTACCACATAAAGGTCTTGATTATGTTTGAACCTAAGATGTCTACAACCAAGCAAATTTTTTTGCACAAAGCTCAAAGTTTGTGAAAATCAAGGTGCTAAATCATAATCCCCTAGGTTGAATTTGAAACAATGAGTAGAGATATGAAACCAAATACTAGGAAGCCACTAAGATATTTTTTTAATAAAAAACAAGATATACTTAGGGAAATATAGTAGTATAGTGTTCTTCAATTGTACTCAATTATATTCAAAAGGTTTTAAAATTTTTGTGACCATGTTGATGTTTATTTTTTAGTTTAAATATCATGCAATTTGTTTACTGACTCAATGGGTGAGGGGGATACTTTGTAAACCTTCTTCCATAAGGTTCACTAGTCTAGCTCAAACAAGATATCAGTCAATTACAACCTAGTTTGGAGCAAAAGTATGTTTCTTCATAATAGGCTTACCTCACCCTCAAAAGAGTGATGTAATTTGTTTTTAATGGAGGGGTCGAATAGGACATACCAATTTCATATACCACCTTGATACTCCTAGATTTATGAAAGAGAATGAACTCTTAAGCCTCACGCCTCAACCATAGACTAGACGTGGTAAGTAATTTCTTGGAATGGTGCTATTCTAATGCACTATTATGATGAAACATTTTAGAAATTTTGGCTTGGCTTCTAAATACAAGGTTTTTAATGATTCAATGACCGCCAAAGGTATACTTTAGAGGTGAGATAATAAAGTCTCTAATCTAGTCTAATTAGTCCATACGTCCACATTGGATTTCAACATGCAAGGTATAACATCCTTGGATAAGTGCTACTTACTTTCATTTTCACAACCTTTAATATAGTGCACTTGAAACCATGCTTTGAGGTCGCCTTGAGTTCTCCATTATGGGATGTGTCTAAAGGAAGGCCTCTCTAATAAAAGAAAAAGGAATGTTATTTCTCTTCACCCAAGATCGCACAAAGTGCAAGGGGAGAGGATACGTAGCAAACCTTGGGTGACTCAAAGACAAAATGAAAACTAAGAGTGTTTCTCTTCACCCAAGATTGCACAAAGTGTAAGGGGAGAGGATACACACTAGTAGTTCACCAATCAAAGCAAGCAAAGTAAACACTTATTCATTTTAGTGCACTAAAGATAAATGTGACATTAATTTTAAGCACCAAATTGAGTGTGAAATTACCTTTTTCGATATTAGAACCCAAGGGAAAATGAGTTTGTTTGATTCAATTTTTCTCCAACTTGAAAAAGCAAGATAAATTGTTCATTTGTTGATTCCAAATTGAAGTGTGATTTAGCTAAAGCATGAAAATAAAAATACTCTTAAGGTCATCCTTCTCATAAGTATTTAGAAATACTTTGAAAATTTTGACATAATGAATTGATTAAAAAGTGTTAACGAACACTTTTTCTTCACTCCATGCTTTAATATGATCCTAGACATAATTCCCCACATGATTGAAATACATAATTAAATCAAGCAATTAGCCTACTTAACTCATATTCCCAATGAAATCTTTGAAAATACTAACTAGGAATCCATTAAAATGAAATTGAGAATAATTTGATAAATGAAAACCTAATCACACTTTCAAACCTAATCCCATTGGGTGATTGGTGTTGAATTGATGTGGAATGATCAGCGCTTTCCCAATGTCATTGATGAAACAAGCTTTAAAGTGATTCTTTAATGAAGAAATGGCTAAAATTGATGCAAAATGACTAAATGACCTCAAACATTGCTCTAAAAATGGCTATAGCGCAAGTACTCTTAATGCTTGTGGATGAATTACTCATAAAATGGAGGCTATTTATAGGAATTTTAGGTGAATCAATGGCTAGGATCAATTTGGTTAATCAAGGGATAGAAATGGATGAGAAGAATTGACATGGATCAGTGATCAAATCCATGGAGGAGATTGAAAGATCACATGGATTGATAAACTTAATCAAGGGTTGAAATTGATTTTAACAAACAAAAATCCTTAATTTTTGGAGGAATGTGCAAGATATTTCCATGTTAGAGTGAAATCGTTTGAATTTGAAATGGAGGAATATTCTTGAGAATATTCTTTTGCAAGTGGGAGAAATTGGAAGGATTAAAAGATATTAACCAATTAAATAATTAGGATATTATTTAATTGTGCAAGATGGAGGAATTTAGGATTTTGATTAAACAATTAGCTAATTTGATTAAAAGGGGGAATTAATGACATTTAATTAAATAATTAATATTATTTAATCAAATGAGAGGACTTAGGGGATTTAATTAAATAATTCACATTATTTAATCAATTGAAATGAAAATTAGTATGGAAAGATGTGAATTAACCCAATAATATTGACTATTTGATTAATAGGAGAAAATGATGCATTTAATTAAAAAATCAGGATTATTTAATTAAATAGTCAAAAAGGGTTGAATCAGGATGAAAATCGTTTTAATAAATTGAATCAAATGTGTGATATTGATCAAGACAATTTAAAGTGTCTACACTATGCCTCCCCCCTCTCCACCAAATTGACTATTGTTAGCTATACATGTCACATCAAAATGCTTTTTTGAGGTGTCCAAAAAGGTCCCAAAAAAAGCTAGACCAATAATTGTGCACTAAATCATGTTTTATTAGTGTGTTGATGTGGCATCCCATGATTTGTTATTTTTATATCTAAGGAACACATTGCATTTAATTATAGCTAGGGGAAATGACCTAGTAGTTTCCTACCCTAACTTCATGCACACCCTAAGCTCCAAAATAGTACATAAAATTTTGACAAATTTTTTGGGTTTCTTTGTATATGACTTGATAGGACAAAACTAGGGTAAAGAATAAACTAGATTCAACTCTGTCTAAGTGTCAATCTAGGGACCATAATCTCATGAAAGGTTTCATGGCTGACTACACAAGGGTTGCAAGTTGTGAGGTGAGTGGGGATGAAAATGCATTCCTAAACTCAATCAATTGAAAAGCAGATTAATGTTTTTGGTTTTATTGTGACAGGAACTACTACAGAAATTATCACTAGTTCTATAGTATTTATGCAATAGGAATAACAAAAATTATGAGAGGAACTATGCAAAAATTATGATAATAAATTTTGAAGCAAAAAATCAATCAACAAATATCAGACATGAAAACCATTGCAATTAATTTTGTAGCATGAAAATAAAACATAGATTATTAATACACGAAAAGCATTAACACATATCAAATGCAAAAAGGTAACAATACAAAATGTAATCAACTAAAATCATAACACATGAAAACACACTATGCAAAAAATAAATAAATATTTACACTTCATCGACGGGTGAAGAGTGGGTGCCCTTCCTCCCATTCAAACGATGAATATAGAACCCACATAATTTTTGAAGGGAACTTCAAAACATTTCTTTGAATAATTATATCGAATGTATTTTTTCCTTTTTGGCCAAGCTGATATTACATATGAGTGTTTCTAATGTAGGAGCATCCAGTGGTGTAGGGAAATCTTGCATCACCAAAAATAAAATGTTTTTCCTTATTTTCTTTAGTTGTTTTGAGTCCCATGATGGCACTTAAGGGGTGTAAGACAATCAAAATTCAGAAAAGGTGAAAAACTATCACTTACTATTTTTAGTAAGTCATCCTAAACGAGATCGTATGAACCTAAAAATTTACCCCAAGGAGAGAAACTAAAAAGAATTTTCGCCAACGGAAGAATCATCTCAATACCCTATACGATTTGAGAGATATTAAAGTTTTTGTCCTGAGAAATTTCTCCAATGCAGCTTCAAATTTAATATGAAAACCTCATAATCCCTTAAACAACTCAAAAAGTGGATGAAACGATCTCTGATAGTTCTGACATTGTAGATCTCTTCGAAAGCTTTCCAACGATATATTATAATAGCAAATCAAACACCTAGATCAAAATTTATTGCCTCATGAAGTTTCCCCACTAAAAAGTGAATTTCATTAAAATATCTTTCTAGGCAAGAAATCAAACAGCGAAACTTTTGGCACCAAAACAAAATGAAAAGTTACACTTTCTAGAACATTCTAGTGCAGTTATTGGGTAAAATAAAAGGGTTAAGAGGAGGTTGTAGAAGGTGGCTCCATTAGTTCAGATTGTGGCTCCGAATAATATATTTTATTTTCAAAGTTGATTTTTATTATAATGAATCAAGCCCATGAGGTTGTAGTATTGTAAGTTCTGAATCTATAATTGCATTTTCTAAAAATAATTGAAATTGAGGTATTTTTTGTCTTGCATGTTTTGTGTTGGTATCTATTGTTGTTTTTTGTGATGGTTTCAGAAAGTATGTCCCTCATCAAGTGGTATCAGAGCGGGTTTTCCTAAGTGTGTAAATAGATTACCGAATGTGAGGTATTTTGCATTAGTACTTGTGGTTGTGGGTTTCTAATAAAAGTGATCAAAATGCCTCTGTGAAGAAATTGTGGTGGTGGAATAAATGTTATTGTACCAAAAGAGGGTTTTAGAGCCCTACAAAGACAAGTTCAAGCACTGCAAGAGGAGTTGCATTGAGTGTTTGAGCCAAGAAGAGGATATGAAAGTGAAGATGAAGTTGAAAATGAGGAACAATTTGAATAAGAACAAGATGCAGTAGATCCAGAGCAAATTAGATTATTTAAGGCCATCTTTAAGATTGAGAAAAATCCAAAGATCGATTTTTCTACAATTTATGTAAATCTTAACCTAGAAGAGTTGATTGATTAGATCAATGATATGGAGCACTTTGAGTATGAGGAGGTGGAATATCCTAAGAGGGTCAAATTTGCAAAGACCAAGCTAAAGAGTCATGTGAATATTTGGTGGAAAGAGGTACAACTAGAAAGAAATCAAAGAGGAAAAGAGAAAATCAGCAGATGGGACCAGATGGTGGATAAATCAAAAAGACAGTTCATTCCTATGGACTATGAGCTAGATTTCTTGAAGAAGATGCAAGGGTTGAAACAATAAGAATCTATCAAGGAGTATACAAAAGAATTCTATCATTTCCTAATTAGAATAGGCCATTTTGAGGCCAATAAGGAAAAATTTTCTCATTACATAAATCGGTTGAAGTTGAGTATTCAAGAAGAGTTGGTTCTGGTAAGAATGTCTACCATTGAAGATGCATATTAGTTTTCTTTGAAGGTAGAAGAAAATTTCAATAGAAGGTTTGAAAGCAAGCAAAGAGGTGGGGGTCATGGTGGAAAGACTAGTGGATGATCATACGAAGGTCAAAATGAAGATCAAAAGATGGGTGAAGGATATAGTAGCAACTAAAAATAGAAAGAAGATAACACCTACCATCCTCGTGAACAAAATAATGGAGACCAAAGAGGAAGAGGAGGCTTTTGTGGAACCTATTTCCAGTGAGGGGAAGGACATAGAGCCTATGAGTGTCGTCAACATCAATGAAGGAAAAATTGAAGACCTGAGGGTAATGCACGAGTTGCACATGTAGATGAAGATGTTGTGTCTTCACATTCTAAGGATGTAGAAAGAGGAGAGGTTCTTGTTACTAGAAGATCCTTGCTAAATGAGGAGAAAGAACCAACTCAAAGGAAGAATTTGTTTCTCACCAGATATAAGTGTGAAGATAAATTTTTCAATGTTATTATTGATGGAGGTAGTATTGATAACCTTGTTTCAAAAGAGATCGTTAGTAAGTTGCAGTTGGAGCGAAGAAGGCATCCGAATTCATACCAAATTGCTTGGTTGCAGAAGGACCATAAAGCTTTGGTAAATGAACAATTTTTGGTAAAGTTCAAGATTGGAAATTATAATGATGAGGTATTGTGTGATATTATGCTTATGGATTTTTGTCATATGTTGTTAGGCAGACCGTGGCAGTTTGATCGGCGAGTAGTACATGATGGACATGTGAACACCTATTCTTTAATAAAGGATGGAGTTTTTCATAAGTTGAATCCCTTGAAAGAGGCAGAGGAAAATGTATGCAACAATGTAATAATTTGCTTGGTTGATGGAAGAAAGTTCCTAGAAGGTATGAAGCATGAGCATATGTGTTTTGCATTGATCCCTAGAGTTTATAAAGAATATACTAATGAGGTACCTGTAGAGGTTTCAAATTTGTTGAATGAGTTTCAAGATATTGTTTCTCATAGCATACTTGAAGGTTTGCCTCCAATAAGGAAGATTGGCCATCAGATGGATCTGATTCTTGGAGAAAATTTTCTAAATAAGGAAGCCCATCAAATGACTCTAGTAGAGAATGAAGAGTTGAACAAAAAAGTGCAACAGTTGTTGTGGAATAGATTGATTCTAGATATTTTGAGTCCATGTGTAGTACCTACAGTACTAGCACCAAAGAAGTATGAAGAATGGAGGATGTGTACAGACTATCTAGCTATCAACAAGATTACTATCAAGTATAGATTTCCCTTGCCAAGGATGGATGACATTATGGATTGTTTGAGTAGAGTGGAGTACTTCACAAAGATATATTTGAAGAGTGGATATCACCAAATCCAAATTAGAGAAGGAGATGAATGGAAGACAACCTTAAAAACCAAGGAGGGCTTGTATGATTAGTTAGTCCTTCCTTTTGGGATAACCAATGCACTGAACACATTTATGTAGCTTATGAATGAGGTAACCTATTGAAATATTTTTTAGAAAAATTTGTTATTGTTTATTTGTATGATATTTTGATTTTCATTAAGACACTAGAGGAGCACCTAATGCATATCTGAAGAGTTTTTGAGAAGCTAATGGAGGAGAAGTTGCTGATTGATTTGAAGAAATGTAGTTTTTTGAAGAGGGAGTTGGTGTATCTGGGATTTTTTGTCTTAGAAAAGGGTCTTAAAATGGATTTAGAGAAATTGAGAGCTAAAATTGAATGGCCTACCCCAAGGAGTGTTATAGAGGTAAGATCATTTTAGGGTCTAGAAAGCTTATATAGAAAGTTTATTAAGCATTATAGTAGTATTTGTGCACCTCTAACTGAAGCAATGAGATGGGATAGAAAGAACTTTAAATGGACCATAGGAGCAACAAATAGTTTTGATATGTTGAAGAAGAAGGTCACAGAGCAACCTGTTTTGTCACTTCCATATTTCAATAAGGTATTTCAGGTAGATTGTGATGCTAGTGGTACTATCATAGGAGTTGTTTTGAGTCAAGAAGGTAAGCCTAATGCCTATTTTAGTGAGAAGTTGAATGATGCTAAGAAGAAATATTTTATCTACGATCAGGAGTTTTACGCTATAGTTTAGGCTTTGAAGAAATAGAGACACTATTTGTTTCCAAAAGAATTTGTTTTATATACTAATCACCAGGCTTTGCAGTATTTCAATAGTCAAGGAAAGATAAATCAAAGGCACTTAAAATGGTTTAAGTTTTTGTAGAGTTATACTTTTGTTTTGAAGTATAGGAGTGGAAGGTCAAACAAAGTTGTAGATTCCTTAAGTAGAAGGAATTTTTTTTATATAGATATGAATATAGACATTGTTGGGTTCAATGAACTCAAGAGTTTGTATCTTGAAGATCCAAACTTTGCAGAAGCTTGGAAGGCTTGTTTGGAACTTGTTACATTGGATAGGACAAGATGGTTGTATTTCTTAATCCAAGATGTTATCTTATTTAGAAGAAGCCAATTGTGCATTCCAAGGAGTTTTATGAGAGAGAATCTAATCAAGGAGAAGCATAGTGGAGGATTGGATGGACATTTTGGTTGAGATAAGACCATTGCTCTTGTTAGTGAGAATTATTACTAGCCACAATTACAACAAGATGTGAAGAAGTTTGTACAAAGTTGTAGATTATGTCAGGCGGCAAAATGAACAAGTTAGAATATAGGATTGTATCAGCCATTACTTGTACCTAAGAAGCCATGGGACGATATTAGCATGGATTTTGTTCTTGGCTTTCCAAGGACACAAAGAGGGCATGATTCCATATTTGTCATGGTGGATAGATTTTCAAAGATGGCACATTTCATTCCATGTCATAAGACTAGTGATGTTCATATTACAGAGTTTTTTTTCAGAGAGGTGGTGAGACTACATGGTTTACCGAAGAGTATAGTTTCAGACATAGATACCAAATTTGTTGGTTATTTTTGGAGGACATTATTGAAGAAGTTGAAGATAGATTTGAAGTTAAGTTCTGCACACCATCCACAAACTGATGGAAAAATGGAGGTGGTGAATAGGAGTTTAGGTAACTTGCTAAGATGCTTAGTAGGAGATAAGACCAATGGATGGGATTTGATTATACCATAGACAAAATTTTCTCACAATTTTGTCAATAAGATCATTGATAAATCACTATTCTAGATTATGTATGGGAGTAGTCCAAGAATTGGTTCTAAACTAAGAAAGATGGATAAGAGGGAGAAGATTAGTGCTACTCAGTTGAAGATTTTGCTAAGCACGTGAAGAATTTACATGAAGAGGTAAAGAAATATATCAACAAGATGAACACACAATATAAGGCTAAGGAATATCAGAAAAGAAGGTATAAGGAGTTTGAGGTAGGAGATGAAGTCATGGTTCATTTATGAAATGGGAGGTTTCTAGTTGGTACATACAACAAGTTTAAGATGAAGAAGTTTGGACCATGCAAGATCCTAAAGAAGCATGATTCAGGAAATGGATATGAGGTAGAGTTGCTTGGTGAAATTCATATTTCACCTGTGTTTAAGATTTTAGATTTAACAGAATATCATGAAGGAGGAATTGATGAAGAAAGAAAAGAAGCATAGTGGAATATTTTAGCACCTACTTCAGAAAAGGAGGAGATAGAAGAAATTTTAGATAGTTGTGTGGGTAGAAGCACAAGAAACATGCAATATGCAAAGTATGGTGAAATAGAGATGAAGGCCTATTGAAGATTCATCATGGTTGTATGAGGCTGAGGTTAATTGTCTTGGTTTCCCTCTAAATCTTGAGAAGTGACAAGGTCACTTTTTAAATTACCCTAAGTGTCTGTTGTAGGAGTATCCAATGGTGTAGGGTAATCTTGCATCACCCAAAAAAAATGTTTTTTCCTTATTTTCTTTAGTTGTTTTGAGTCCCACAATGGCACTTAAGGGGTGTAAGATAGTTAGAAGTTAGAAAAGGTGAAAAATTGTCACTTACTATTTTTAGTAGGTCAACCTAAACATGCTTGCATGAACCTAAAAATTTACCCCAAGGAGAAAAACTAAAAAACATTTCTGACAACAGAAGAATCGTCTTAATACCCTATATAGTTTGGGAGATATTAAAGTTTATGTCCTAAGGAATTTCTCCAATGTAGCTTCAAATTCAACTATGAAAACCTTAGAAGTCCCAAAACAGCTCAAAAAGTGGGCGAAATGATCTTCTATACTTCAAGTAGTGTAGATATCTTTGACAAATTTCCAACGATATATTATAATAGAAAATCAGACACCCAAATCAAAAGTTATGGCCCCATGAAGTTGCCATGCTAAAAAGTAAATTTCATTAAAATATCTTTCAAGGCAAGAAATCAAATGGCGAGACTTTTGGTGCCAAAACAAAAGGGAAAGTTACTCTTTCTAGAATATTCTAGGGTGGTTATTGGGTAAAATAAAAGGGTTAAGATGGGGTTGTAGAAGGTGGCTCCATTAGTGTAGATTGTGGCTCCAAATAATATATTTTATTTTCAAAGTTGATTTTTGTTGTAATGAATCAAGCCCTTGAGGTTGTAGCATTGTAAGTTCTGAATTTGTAATTGCTTTTTCTAAAAATAATTGAAAGTGAGTTATTTTTTCTCTTACATCTTATGTATTGGTATCTATTGTTGTGATTTGTGAGGGTTTCAGGCAGTGTGTCCCTGAGCATCAATTTATATAGTTTTGATGTAGAAACATAAACACATTTTCAATTTATAAATTAGCCGCTAAAGTAAATTGAGTAGTTAAGAAAGATTTTGATAGCCTCATGGCCAATCTTTCCTTAACAAACTAAACTAATTTCTTAACAATATTATAATCATGCACTACTGTCAAAACAATATAATAGAAAATATCCACAGTAATCTATCAATGAATCAGATTTAGTAATGTGGAGAGGAATTCTAGTGTTGTATAGTTGGCAGTTTATTTGTCTCAACTTGTGGCATGTGGATGGAGGAATAAACAAGTGAAAATGAAGTCAACCATGTAGAAAAGGAAATTGCAGCAATAAGCATGAGCCATATTTTTGTGAAGGTGATAGGAAGGTTCCTATGAAGAATGTGACAAAAGTCTATATGAAGATGATAGAAATTTCGCATGTTGCAAGATATATTTTCCAAGGCTTAAAATAACAACACTTATTAGTAAATATAATCAATAATTATTTTTCATATTTTTATCCCAAAACTACATTAAATATCACTCATATATATAATCATGTGCAACATAGAGTGGTAAAATGTTATGATAAGATATGGAAATGGAATATGTGGATGGGATTGAAGGCATATGAAAATGGCTAAAATGTGGCATAAATTGGGGCATGAATGGATCTCATCATGACTTAAGAGCTTAAAGATATTATTTTAGCTTTTGGGTAATCACGATGAATGCAGGAATATTTTTATTGCCACAATAGTCAAAAGGTGGTCATTTAGAAGCAACATCCAATACCCATGTATAGGTCCCCTAGTAACTATAAACTTTTTCCAACATAAAAAATATAAAAACACTCCTATTAATAATCATATATGTACATATATATTTACTTGTTAAAATATATTTCTCAATTAGTAATGTACTAAAATTATTTATTAATGTGTGAAGTTATAACTATCTTGTTTCCCCGTTCTAATTTCCAGGTCAAGGACCTGTGTTGGCATGAACCACACTCCTCATAGAGGAAATTTATATTCATTGGTGTATGATAAGGGGATTATTTCCTATGCTTTTTCACTATTTTCATCATTCACCATGCATCACTCTCAACTGCCTACAATCTCCATCATTTGATATTCCTATGGGATACTCTCCATGGGTGTTTTAGGTAATGTCAAGCTATCATTTCTCTTTTCAATTTACAAACAATGATACCTGTGACTTATTTTAATCCTCCATTTTTTCATGTTCCCTTTATCTAGCTTTCATCATTCATTTGAGTTAATCTATTCTACTCCAGTGATCATATGTTTCTTCCATCATTTTTTTTACCATTACTTTCTCATTTTATTCTGATATGGTTTCATATATACAAATTCTATGGGGTTTCTTTCATATTACCACCATCTATACCCACGTTGGGGTTTTCATTTTACCTTATATATTTGGAGACTATCTATACCTAGGGTAATATTTTGTTATGCCATGCTTATTCAAAAATTGTCTAAGGTTTCATTCGCATGACCTCATTGCCTTTTTTAGGGTGATATAGTCAACAAAGCATGTATAATCTCATTCCCTCATTAGTTAGGGTTTAATTCTAACAACTTGTATATATTCAAGTTTACTTTGTATAGTTCCAACATTAACAAGTGTTATAATGTTTGGGTTCTTTTTTCTTAGGGTTTAATTCAAAAAACCCTTTTTACATTCATGAAACTATGTATATATTTCTTTTGTTTTTTATTAATTCCAGAAATATCCATTTATATTCATGAAACTATGTATATATTTGTGTTGTTTCACTTAATTCCAAAAATCCTTGTTTATATTCATGACATTATGTATGTAATTATGTCATTTTGCTTACCAACTGAATAAATCACCATAAATTTTCATTATCATACATATATACATGGTTTGATTTAAAAATTTGTATGTAGTCATGTTTACTTTGTGGGGTTCCAATTTTAACCAATGTAATAAATTCAAGGTTATCTTTTGTTATGGGTTTAATTCCAAAACCCACATTTATATTCATGAAATTATGTATATATGTGTGTCGTTTCACTTACCAACTGATTACAATAGCATACATATTTATTATCATATATATATGTATGCTTGAGGATGTTTTTTTACTTATATTTGTGATGTTTGTCTTACCAAAGAACAAACAAACTTACATATTCATTATCATATGTGTGTGTATATATGTATGCATGTATACATGTATATATTATGTATGTATATATGTATGTATGTATGTATGTACGTCGATGGTTTGATTCATAACTTGTATGTATTCACATTTACTTTGTTGGGTTTCAATTTTAAGTAGTGGTATAAATTCGAGGTTTTCATTTTTTACAGGTTTAATTCCAAAAACCCCTTGTTATATTTATGAATGTGTGTATATATTGTTGGAAGAATAGAAATTATGAAGGTGTTGTCGTTGATTTCAACTGTTCAATTGGTTATCCATGGGTTGTTGTCATTAGTGTCATGGATGAAGGTTATTGGTTGTCTATGTCAAGGATATTGAAAAAATTGTAATGAAGATATGTTGCAGATGTTCAATGGTTGCTATGGGTTTTGCTCTAGGATTTGATCCTATGTTTGTGTGGTTCAGATATGTTGATCATGGTTGTTGCAAGCTACTATATCTAGATTTTTGGCTATTGATTCATTGTATAGTGCGAGTTGTGTTCACCAATTGTGAATTGTGGTTTTTTGTGTTTCTGGTTGAGGTCTAAGAGAAATATTGTTGGTCCAGATTTCTTTTTGTTTAAGTCTTATGACTTGTGGTTCCAGAGTTGAGTTATTTTAATTGTATTGAAGATAATTTTGGTATCTGGAAGGTTTGTGCTTAATTTTTTTTTGTGTTTTACACTGGTTTGGCCGACCTTGTGTGGAATACTACCTTTGGAGTTGATGAAGTGTGTTGGATCTATTTTTGTCCTTATGAAGCATGTGTTTGGGTTTCCCTCATTCTAATTTCACCCTAGGATTTTTTGGCACTGACCTAATTTAAATTTGAATTTGGATGACCAACTTTGGATATATTTTCAAAGTTGAAGATGGTATAAATGTAGGATGAGTTAGGGAAGAAGACGAGAAAGAACAAAGGAAATAGAGACAAGAGTGCAAAAAGAATAGAGATAAGTGTGAATTAGTGTGTGTGTGTATGATGCAGGTATGGAAGATCAATGCAAAGCCTAAATGTTGAGTTTCTAAAACCAGTGAGCTAAAGGTGCACTCTATCATTCATGCATGTCTATAAGTTGATTGAGAAAATTATAGTGGAACCATTTGTTGCATTGAGATTATCTTCTCTCTGTAACAAGTATTATTTATCTTCTTTGTATCTTTGTTGCAATGAGCCCTCTGAGTTGTTGGCCCTGTTGGACAGTGAGCCCTTGTTCTGGATGGCGATTCCTTGTTTTGGCAGTGAGCCTTGTTTCTCAGGGAGTGAGCCTCTTGTAATCAATTTTGATATTTTGTATAGTGTGAGTTAATCCTCACCTTGGTTTTTCCCTTATTAGGTTTTCCACATAAATCTGGTGTTATTGTGTTTGTGTGATGGTTTTCAGTTTCTACACTAGTATTTAGTGTTTAATAATTTAAGAAGTGTTAAGGATTGGTTCTGATGAATGAATTAAGGTTTAAATCTGTGACAATTGATTCACCCCCCTCTCAATTGTCTTGTTCAACAATTGATCAGAGCTTGGTTCCTTGGTGAAGAGCTTAACCACTTGAGGAAGGTTCAAGATGGTTGGAAAAATGACATGATTATCCAAGGTTCAATGGAACTAACTATGCTATCTAGAAAATATTGATGGAAGAATATCTGGAGTATTGTGAATATGATGTGGAGAAAGCTTACAATAATCCTTACACTCCTATAAATGGTCTGAGTACGGTTGATGAGATCAAAACACATGAAGTGAACAATAAGGTGAAGTACATTTTGAAGAACAATCTAGTACACTCTGAGTTGATTCAGGTTCAGAATCTAAAGACTGCTAAGGAAGTTTTGGATTCTTTGGAAAGGGTGCATGAAGGTGATGAAAGAGTTAAAGAGGCAAAATTATAGAATTTGGAGACACAGTTTGAGCTTCTACACATTTTTTAAGATGAGAATGTTAAAGCTTATGTACAGAGATTGGATGAGATAGTAGTTGAAATGTGAGGACTTGGTTCTACTATAGATGAAACCAAGATTGTAAAGAAGATTCTTAGAACTCTCCTTGATGCTTATAGTGGGAATGTGTGTGCTATTGAACAAATTATAGATTATAAGACCTGCACTAAAGATCTATTGTTGGGATTTCTGATATCTTATGAGATGAGGAAGTCGAATCTAAGGAATGGATACAAATCAAAAATTGCTTTTAAGGATAAAAAAGCTAATGATCTAGATGAAGAAAATTTTGATGAAATAGAGGCTAACTTTGTGATAAGGATGAGGAAAGGCTCTAGTAAGTATGAAGGTAAGTTACCCTTTAAATTTTTTAGTTGTGGAGAAATATGTCATTATGCTGCAAAGTCTTTAGAAAGAGCTAAAAGAAATAAACAAATATATGAGAAAGAAAAGAAAGGAAAGAAGATTAACAAAGAATATTATGTGAATGAGAATGATAGTATATTTGATGAAAATTTTGATTACGAAGATCCTGATGACAATGAATTTTTGTTCTTGGCTATAAAGGATAAACCTACTGCTAATTTTGAAAAACTGGTGAAGGAAAGCCCTATGGAGAAGGAGAAAAATGAAGGTCGTGTTATCTCTGCCCTACATGCTAAACAAGAAAAGAAATATTGGGTT
>VDFB02359323.1:0-31668 GCA_007258455.2 Sequoia sempervirens
TGACAAATGGACATATGATTGAATGTAATCTATTTTGAAAAAGTTATAGTTTGATAGGGTTCTCTTTCTTTTCAATTATAGGTTGAATAATTCCAGATCTTGAATCCACGCTCTAGATATTTGGAAGTGGAATTAATGATTTCGGTTTAAGTTGTTGCTTTCAATAAAGACTCCCTCAGTTTGTATATAACTGATGGTTGAGTTTGTACTTTAGTTAGTTGGTTGTTCACAGTTTGTATTATCTATTATTTTCCAAGTTGAACATGAATCTACAGAATGGTTAAACCCACTTTGTAAGAAATGTTTTGTAATCTTTTATTTTATGCAATAAATGAAGATCAATTCATGAGATGCGTGAAATCTATTAGTTAGATTGAGCTCATTTAAGTGGGAACAATTACTTGAGCAGGCCACTCAAGGTACTGTTCTTCACTTTATCTTTCAGTTATTCATTTCTATTGATAGTTAATATTAGTTCACTGATGTTCATGAATTGTGTGCAAGATAATTAAGATTTCATTTCTTGCTTATTACAAGTGAATGCTTAGGAACATGCATTTAATAGTTATTAGTAACACTTCGGAGGATAGTTTAGTTGAGTCAGTAATCTTAATCAGGTTTTTAGTCTGCAAAGTATTGTTTTATTAGCAATAGTTCAATTACAGTCTTTACTGTAGGTACTTGTAGCAACTAAGTTTTAATTATACTTTTACTGTTTTATAGTCTTTGTGAATTTCTAGCAACTAGAATAACTTTAGAAGGATAGTTTAGGTAGCTTGAATCCATGAAGGCATATATAATGTTGCACCATCATAAGCTTACGCACCTTGGTTGATAATTTAATATAGTCTTGAGTAGTGTCAAGTGGACTGTTCAATTAGTTGACCCTCTGAATTGAGTGACCTTCACCAAGTTTACATAACATTAGCTTAGACTCTATAGTGGTAAAATGTTGTCTTTGACTGTAGAGTTGCAAAATATTTTTTTTAGTTGTTTGGTGTTTTGTTCATCCTTGAATAGTGTAGGATTGCAAAACTAGTGTTAGATTGATCACATGAAAACACAAATTAGTTGGCCAGTCTATAAAATATAAAAAATATTGAAACAACTAACCAAATGTGAAAAATAGCTATACCAACGCAACTATTGATCCACATAGCATATTCATTGATCTGTTACTAAAACCATTGGTGCCCCAAATTTTTAGAGTTGTCAATCCACAACACACTATCACCGATTCATATTATATTCACCAAAATTAAGTTTTTGCACAAAAAGTGTAACCAAGTTATCAAAAAAGGGTTGAAATGACTACAAAAGATGGAAATGGAAAATCGAGCAACATCACCCCTTGCAAAATTAACCCCCTGTCAAAAACTTGAAAGTAAAGATCTTAAAAATCAATGGAAAACATGAGTTCAAGATAGGGAAGGTATGTGAAGTCCATAATAGACGCATTTGTTGAAGTGCGGATGCACTATTGATCCACAAAGTGGTATAATCGATTTGGAGCATATCCGCCGAACCAAACCTACAAGAACATAAGCACTAAAGATTATAATTTTTTGTTAGTTTGACCAAGGGACATGGGTCACACCAAGCATGCTAAAAATGTGAGTAAACTTTTATGCTACAAATGAACAATTTAACTATAAAAGGAAGAACACAAAAAGACAATCAAACACTTAGTTAGGGCATTAGGAAATCTAATTAAAATATAAAATCAACAATCAATTCCATGTTACACCTCCTAGTTGCATGAAATGGTTGCCCTTTGACCAATTTGACATATGCTCATCGAAGTTTGCCAACATAACTTTGCATTCCAAGGTGTGTTATGGAATGGCTTGGATAAAGGAATATTTATAGATTTTGATGGGGAGGATCAATGTATAGGATTGATTTGGGAGATCAATGGTGGAGATGGATTGAGATGTCTCAAGCATGGAGATGGTGCCAAGTGGAAAATGAGGTGGGATGAGAGGATATGAGTACTACGAGGTACCTTTAGAAGGTGCCTCATAAAGTTAATTTTTGTTAACACCTTACCTAAGGTGCTTGTGAGGACACATGGGAATTTTAAAATTCCCATTTATGAATTTGAGGAATGAGAGCCCATACCTCCCAAGTACATGGGGGTTTTTTCCAAAAAGGGGTATTTAAGGTTGGGGGTGCAAAGTGGATTATGTGGGGGTTTGGAGTAGTTAAACCCCCACTTAATCATTAGTTAGGTGTGTGTATAGGATTAGGGGTAGATTAGGGGGAAATTAGAGGGTTAATGATAGTTTAGGAAAAGTGATGGATGTGACAAGGGGGAATTAAATGAATAAAAAATATTTATTTAATTACTTAGAAGGGGGGTAAAGGATAGGTAAATAATTTAGGCTAGACCTTAACGGGGATAAAATAAGTGATTTCAAATGATGATTGAGGTAATCATGAATATTAATTAAATAAATAAATATTATATAAATAATATATAAGTAAAAAATGGGATGAATTTGGGTAAATTGATCAAATATATGATCAATTTTAGGTGTCTACATTTCTCCCTCTTTGAAATGGCGTTAAAAAGTGAAGGCTTGTATTATGACCATGAGTAGGCGTAGCACTAGTAGCGATAGCATGAAGGTGGGTGAAATGGAAGTAGGATGGGAGGAAGGAGGACCATGTGTACAAAGTGAAAGATGGGAAATAGGTATAAGAAGAGACTATCAAGGAGAGTGGTGGGAGGAACAAAATTAAGAGGTATACCATGTTTAAGAACAAAATCAAGAGGAAACTATGAAGATGTTGTAGAATTCAAAGAACTAGGAGTAGCCTTAACAATAATACCTTGAAGAAATTGTCACCCAAAGGGATTATAAGTAATAAATCCTAAAAAAATAATCTAAAATTTCAAGATTATCTACTCCAACTAAACCAACAAGCTCAAGTGTAAGTTGTTATTCCAAATATGCTTCATGATCATAATATTTAATATTGTTCTCACTAATAAGAGTAAGAACAATATTCATGGGAACAACATTAAGAGCACCATTCTTAGTGGATTAAGCCATTTGAGAATTCAAACAAGGGCTTCTACTGGAGGGAATGTGAATATCTGAATGAGATATTGGCATATAAACAACTCGCAAAAACTTGAATACCAAATGAACTAGGAAGGGACAGTGGAGATTAATATAAAATTAAAAAACTACTAATAAAACCCTAGAGATAAAAACAAGGGCAACCAGGGTTAGTGAAAAAAATATCATACAATAAATTATAAAACCCTAAAGGAAGATATAGTTATGAAGCATGAGCAAAAGACAATTCAAACTCTACTAGGATTTGAATATAAAACATGTAGTATCAAAAAATATATATGAAAAACCCTTATGTCAAAAGCTTGGGTCGTGGAAGAAAGTTGAGTTCACTATCTCACATAAATATCTAAGCTATTTAAATAATTAACCTAGAAAAATGAGTTGGGACATGAAATATTAAATACCAAAATTGAATATGAAAATTAACTAGATTAAAATGCAACACTTAACTAGATTTTAGGGATGGAAAGGTGACATTGAATATGTTGGGAATTAGTTTATCACATTTCTATATTTTTAGAGTTTTCTTAGATGAATGTCTCATCATTTGCAAATTAATTGTGTTTTTCTTTAATTCATATCCATGCTTGCAAACTTGTTTTCCATTCATATGGAACTAAATTAGTGCATGGACCTAAACCTATACCCAAAAGAACCAATTGTTAGATAGCTATGTTGGATTTTTCTCACCTTGATCTTATGATATTTGAATTTCAATAAGGATTAGTGGCACTTACAAACATCTTTGGGGAATCTATCAAGAAACAAAGGTCATATTCTCCTTAGCCAAAATCCTAGGAGGACCAATTCAATGGTTTATGAATAATGATTAAGGATAACAAATAAGTGTGTAATGAACCTAAGATAGTGTGTACTAATGTAATGTCTTAAAAATGCTACTAGATTCCTTTATCCCACTCTATAAATCAAATTTTAGACATGCTTAGTTAGATTCAAAGTCATACTTGACAGTCCTTAACAATGTTAAATGAACAAACGAATGTCTTTAAATACAACATAGTACAAAAATAAACACAAACACGAGATAGGTCAACTTACAACAACTATTGAAAATGTTTTTGATGTGTAAATTTAAAATTTGAATTTTAAAAGTTCAAGATTCATATAGATTGTGGAAACGACTAGTTATATCTACCCTACAAATATGATCTATAGTGACAAATGAGCATTAGGGATTAGAGCAATGTTTGGGGATGTATGGTAAAGGGATCGAGATGTGATGATGTCATAAGCTAAATTTATACAAGAATATGATTTGTATACTAATGTAAAGAAAATAAACTTTTCGTATGTGCAACATAAGCCAATCTAATGAAATACATAGTCTAAGTAAATACATGACAACTAGATATTGATAATTTGTAATAACTCTATATCAAAATGTAGTTAGAAAATAAATATACTTCACCTAATAATCCAAGATGGCTCCAAGATTGATGTGGAATTAGAATGTGATAAGACTTAAGATTTAAAATAATGGATGATAGAATGTGAATCACGTGAGAAATAAAATACTTAGTTGTGATTATGTAAGGGTAAAACTGGCTATCAAGGATGGTTTTGTGACTACAAACTTGTCCTTTGTGATATGTAGAATATTATTCTCTAGATGGTTTGATCATTTTTCATTTCATCATCATGTTTCCCAAATATTTAGGAAAATTATAGTATTTAATAATATCCCAAAGAATTGCCATCAAGTCGCAAAGTGCTTTCACCTAGATCAATCCTTATAAATTAAAACAATGATTGAATTAAAAAACTTTAGTCATGCAAATGCACCTAGAATGCTTGTGTCAAATTAGATTACTTTTAGTGCACTAATTGAAATGTGTAAATGTGAATGATATTCAAATTATTACTTGATTAGAATTAATGTATTGATTACCTTAAATACAAGGACACAAAAATATATCATGCAAACTTGTGTTTAGTTGAACTTAAGCAAAAATGTTAAATATGTGAAGTTGAATATATTTGAATTTAAAGATTTAAATTAGGGTGACACGAGTCTATTTCCACAAGGATGACCTTGTGATCGTGAACTAGTCTTGGGATAGAAAAGGGGCTAGATTATAGTGGATAGTGTTGTATAGGAATAAATGTGAGCATGTTAGTAATAAATAACTAGATAAGACAAATGTACAAGGTTGCGTGAGCATGAGAAAGAGTATAAATGACAAGGGTATAAAAATATGTGTATAGAGTAGGCATATAATATAGGACAATGCACCTAAACTTTGCACAAAATCACACCATTTGTCAATATGCCTTATGTATCCAAGCATTCCCCTCAAAGTAGACACAAAACTAAATGAGAAATGACACGAGTATGCAAATTTCACTAATTGAAGTGGACCCAAAATATAAAGAAAAAGAGTATGAGTATGCAATTTTCTCCATTATAACTATAAAACCCTAATAATTACTATTTGAACTCTTCCCATTTAACTTTTTTCACCACTTGATTAATTTAGTATATTTATAATTATAATTTAAAAAATACTTATACATAAATTTCAATTATAATTGAAACAAAATGAAAAAATATTTCTAAATATGAAAACACAATTAATATATCCTTCACAAACAAATACAAAAGTAAAAGAAAACTTGATAAGTAGGAGGTATTTTCCACTGCGTGTTAAATGGTGATATTGATAAGAAAATTTGAGCTGGAGTAGTACTAGGATGGGTGACCTCCTTGGAAGACCCAATGCTTCACCCATGTGAGCATCACCTAGATGCAATGAGTGCTAAGTGGACCATTCAATATCATGAGAGATGGGTTCTTGTGAACCACTACTCATGAAACATGGGTCAACGAGTTTGACTCAAAAAACTACACGGTTGAATCTTGATAGCAATATCACAAAAGAAAACTTTCTTACATCATTAATAGTTTAACCATATAACTTTCAAGTTTGATATTCATTTATATTTATAAATAAATAATGTTGAGAAGCATTCTACAATGGCACCAAAAGGTGGAATGTTGAATGGGTTAACAAAAACTCTTATCTTTCCATTTAAATGTGAAAACATTAAATTTAATAATAACATAATATTTCCAGAAATTTATATTATTATAGATTTAAAGATGGCGGTCGGCTCTGAGAAGGTGGGGGTCATCCCAGAGAAGGTTTCGATCGATCAGAAGGGGGCGATGTATGATGTTTCAAACAAGAAGGGAGATGGAAATGATTTGGCATTAAAGGAAGTTCTGGTTGACGTTGCTGCAGAAGCAGATCCGGTGGCAGAAATCTTTGAAAAATCGGCAGTTATTGGACGGTTTCTCGACAAACGTCTCTCAAGAATGGAGATAGGAAGTTGGGTGGAGCAGCACTGGGGCGAAGGGATTATTACAAATTTCCTGCCAAAGGGTTTCTTCGTTGCAGTAATGGAAAACGAGTTAAACAGAGATCAATTATTCTCAAAGGAGTGGAAGTGTGGTAATAGTCACCTGTTCTTACAGAAATGGTCCAGGAACTTTGACCCTCTAAAGTGCAATCCGTCAGAAGGGCCAATTTGGTTACGTCTATATAATCTGCCATTTGAATACTGGTCTGGTAAATGCTTGAGGAAGATAGGAGATGCGCTGGGGAAAGCGATCGATCTGGACTTAAGAAATAAAGAATCTTTAATTTATGCCAGACTTTGTATCCTTTCAATTTATGATATTCCAAGAGATATAAAACTAAAGTTGGGGGGTGGAGTCTGGATCCAATCTCTGGAAGTAGAACAACAAAAATTCTTCTGTCTAAAATGTAGGAGAAGGAATCATAATGAAGAACAATGTAGAAAATCTTCTCGGCCAGTGAGAGGTGTCTGGAGGGAAAAAAAGAAGCACGTAACGATGGAAGCCCAAAGGGAACAGAATGAAGTTGTAGAACCTGGAACGTCCAAGAGCAACTGGGCTCTTATCCCCTATGGGAAAACGAATACGGTTGCCTCAGGATCCGAGAGTCTAGAAGAAGGGGAAATGGAAAATCCTCTTTCAATAACGGCTCTTCAATTGTTTGGTTTAGAAGAAAACATAGACTTAATCTCAGAATACTCCCTAACTCAAGAAGGTGACGATGCTATGGATATTCTGGCAGAATGACACATCTGTCAAACTGTCAGGGCGCCTCCCACAACCAAGGTAGGAAGGAAAACAAATAAACAGAAGAGGGAAGAGTCTACTCTAAAAGGTGACCAACCCTCAATCAGAACTTACATGACAAGGTCCAAGGGAGGTGGCCCCTCCCTTGGGAAGAAATGAAGGTTCTAACTTGGAACGTTAGGGGATTAAATTCCCCTAACAAAAGGCAACTGGTCAAGCGCCAGTTGGAGGTTCAAAATTCGGAAATAATTTTGCTTCAAGAAACAAAGCTTGGTGGACCATAAATTGTGGGCTTTCTAAAATATGTTAAAAGCTGGCAAGGTATCTTCGTGGATGCAGAAGGAGCATCTGGAGGACTAGGAATCTTATGGAAAGATGCAAACCTGAAAGTAGAAGAAATATCCAAGCATCAGAACTGGATAAGGGCCAAGGTAAGTATATTCTCTACCAATCTTAAATTTGAAATTTTCAACGTGTATGGTCCAATCAAAACATAAGAGAAACAAGCTGTCTGGCAAGAAATTGGTAGGGAGTTGTTAAATGTTAAAACAGTGTTAGGGGGGACTTTAATGCCATTTTGAACATTTCTGAAAAGAGTGGTGGGATAAGGAGGGTCTCTCAATCACAAAAGGACTTTCTGAATTTCACGGAGAGTCACAACCTGTATGATGTCCAAACTTCAAACGGTTCCTTTACTTGGAACAACAGGAGGAAGGGATTTACCAACATAGCAGAGAGGCTTGATAGGTTTCTAATTTCTAAAGATTGGCTCCAAGCAAATCTTCCCCCAAAAGCAGTAATCAGGACAAACTTTATCTCAGACCATTTTCCGGTGGAATTAAGTATAGAAACAGAAGTAAATAGATCTAGAGGCCAGTTCAGGTTCGAGAGCATGTGGCTTCGCCATGATGGGCTGATAGATCAGTTGAAAATCTGGTGGACCGCTCCTTTGTGGATTCAGGGCTCCAAGATGTTTCTATTCCACAAGAAGCTAATGAGAATGAAGGCAAATCTCAAAGAATGGAACAGATCGGTCTTTAAGAACATCTTTGTGGAAAAGGAAAGAGTTGAGGAGGCTCTGGGGGTATTAGGGGATAAAATTGCCAAGGACGGAATGTCTTCAGCAGATTTTGAAGAAGAGAAAATTTTGATGGCAAAATACAGTGAACTCCTTGCTCGGGAAGAGTGTTTTTGGTGCTCGAAATCCAGAGAGGCCTGGTTGGCGGAAGGAGATTTAAACACAATTTTTTTCCATAATACTACAAAAATTAAAAGGAGTTGGAATAGAATAATGGCAATAAAAGATTCTCTTGGTAATGAGGTCACCGATGAAAAACAAATAAAGCAAATGGGCGTAGATTACTTCCAAAATCTGTTGGGAGAACAAGGGTCGGCTGAGTTGCGTAACACAAGCTTGCTGGAAGGCACTGAGGCGTTAGTTTCTAATGCAGAAAACAACATGTTAACAAGCCTGGTGTCGGAAGAAGAGGTGAGGTTGGCAGTGTTTCAAATGAAAAAAGAGAAAGCCCCAGGCCCCGACGGGTTCAATGCATTATTTTACCAGGTCTGTTGGGAATTCATTAGTAGCGATCTAGTGGGGGTGGTCGAAGAATCCAAAAGAAGCTCGAGCATACTTAAAGATTTGAACAACACAAACATAGTCTTAATTCCAAAAAAGGACAAGTGTGACTCTTTTTCGGACTTCAGGCCGATCTCACTATGCAACTCAATATATAAGACTGTGGCTAAGGTGATGGCAAACAGACTGAAAAAAATATTGCCTCGTCTCATTTCGGGGGAGCAGTCAGGTTTTGTACCAGGGAGAAGCATAACTGATGGTGTAATAATTGCCCATGAGACACTCCACACTTTGAAGCATTCAAAGGATCCTGGGATGGTTGTCAAACTAGACCTCAGTAAGGCTTACAATCGGGTGCAATGGCGCTTCCTGATGCATCAAATGAAGAAATTGGGCTTTTCGGATAAGTGGCTGAGTTGGGTTTTCAGTTGCATTTCCACAGTTCGTTATTCGGTGCTAATAAACGGTTCTCCTTGTGGCTTCTTCCAAAGCGTAAGGGGGCTCAGGCAGGGTGACCCCTTATCACCCTTTTTGTTTGTTCTGGTGGCAGATTCCTTCAGTAGATATATCTCCAAGCTGCGCGAAGAAAGGAGGTGGGAAGGTATCCAGGTGGCTCCTACCTTAAACCCAGTTTCGCATTAGCTCTTTGCTGACGATACATTGCTATATGGGAGAGCGTCGGTGGAAGAAGCAGAAGTGATGAAATCAGCCTTGGTTAAATTGGAACTGGAAGCTGGTCAAAAAATCAATGTGGAAAAGTCGAATATATTTTTCTTCAACTCTGGCAAGCGCTTAAAAAGAAGCATTAAATCCATCCTTGGCTTGAACGAAGGAAAGCTCCCAGCAAAGTATCTCAGGGTTCCTTTTTTTGTCAGGCAAGTCAAACAATCTCACTGGGAAGAGACTTGTAAAAAATGTTCTGAGGTGGTGGGCAAATGGAGGGGGAGGTGGTTGTCTCTAGCAGGCCGGGTAATAATGATCAAAGCTGTTTTAGCGGCGATTCCCATTTATACGTTAGCCTGCGTAGAGATCCCTCTAAAATCTGCCAAAAGGCTGCAGGCGGTTCAAAGGAAACTTTTATGGGACGGTGCCCAAGATAGGCACAAAACTTCGCTAATTGGATGGGAAATGGTTTTGAGAGCAAAAGAAAATGGTGGGGCAGGTGTTAAAGATCTAGTCCTCCAGAATAAGGCACTAGGTGCAAAGCTCGTGTGGAAGCTCTTTAGTCACCCAGAGGCACACTGGGGAAAGGTCCTGAAAGCGAAATATTTGGACTCGCAGGTGCCAGAGAGAATTTTGACAATAGCCAACCCAAGGAAAGGATCTGCAATCTGGAATTTCATTCTAAAATGCAGATCTGTGATTACAGACCATCTAACCTGGATAATAAAAGATGGTAGCAGGGCATCCTTCTGGAGAGATTCTTGGAATGGTGAAGTTCCCCTGGATTCCATCCCAGAACTAGAAGGGGCGATTCAGCCAACAATTGATTCTTACGGTGTCTCAGTCAGGTCCTTTGTTCATCTTTCTAGGTGTCAAGGGAGGTGGGAGTATAAGTGGAAGGATTTTGAGATGCTGGATCAGGGCCTAAGGGCCAAACTCATGGAGGTCCTTGCCAATAGAAGGTTACTCTTTACGGGGGAGGCAGATTCTTTAAAGTGGTGTGCGGCTAAAACTGGTGTTTACTCCTCCAGGCTGGGCTATGAGGTATTGAAAAAGGAGTCTAGGGGAGGATGGCCGAAGCGGTTGTGCTGGGGCAAGTATGTCCTCCCGAAAGCAGGCGCCTTTGCATGGACAACCATCCATGGACGCATTTTGACCGAGGACCATCTCAAAAGGCTCAGGATGCATGGGCCATTTAGGTGTGCATTGTGTAAGGCGGAAGAGGATTCTGGCAATCACTTGCTTTTGAACTGTGGCTACGTGCAAGATTGCTGGTCGACGATCTGCTCAAAGCTGAGTTGGTTTGCACCCCTGGGTGACAACATCAAAGAGGTATTTGAATCATGGCCTTCCATTGGGAAGGGGTCACTTATGGCGGGTTTGTGGGAAGAAGCTCCTGCGATGATCATTTGGCAAATTTGGAGGGAGAGAAACAACCGCATCTTTAAAGAGAAAGAAGCCAGCATAGAATCTGTGGTTGCCAAAATTGAGCTTGGTATAAGTGAACACTTCTCGAAGGTGGTTCAAAATAGCTCAATAAGATTCATCTCCTCCTGGGATAAACGGATGCAAGCTGGGTGGGGGATGATAAAGTTGTGAAGCGGTTTGAAACTGAGGAATAAAGTCCATAGGAAGTTGGCAAAGTGGCAGCTTCCCCCTTCGGGCAGATTGAAGTTGAATTTTGACGGTGCTTCGAGGGGAAACCCTGGGCCGTCAGGAGCGGGGTTTGCGCTAAGGAATGAAAAGGGCGAGCTAGTCTGGGCGGAATCTATTAAGCTCCCGGTAGGTACCAATATAGATGCTGAGGCAGCGGGTCTTCTGGAAGGTATCAAGTTTTGCGTGGATAAGAATATGCATCATGTGGACGTGGAAGGTGATTCAGAGGTCCTTATCAAGGTTGTGGGTCTGAGGAAAGCGCCAAGTTGGAAGTTGCAGGCCTTTCTAGATGTTATCATTCCTCTAACGAATTTGATTCAGGATTTGAGAGTTAGTCATGTGGTCAGAGGGGCTAATAAACTGGCAGACGCCCTGGCCAATGAAGGGGTTGATCAATCGGTTCAAAGAAAGGGAAGTAAGGATCCTGGAACTTGGGGATTGGTGGGGAATCTACTTTCTTCTGATATCACCTTGTAAGGTTCTGTCCGTGGAGGAGTTCTGGGCGGCGATGAATATTCAGGATCTACCGCCTCTCTTGCTGGACGCAGGCTTTGGGAGTTGGGTAAGGAATATTCTGATCCTCTCCCCTCTTCAAATACATGCAGTAGTGCAAAGAAGGGTACGTTGGAGGCTTTTCAAAGTCTGGCATTGGCAGGACGGTGGTGGAAATCCATGATTTTGGTCGTTGCTTCAGGTTCTCGGCAGGGACGAGAGTGTTTGGCGAAGATATATGGAACCTTTGTGTCACAATTGGATCATATGTTCATTCTCCAGTGGAGGAGATGGTTTCAGCTTGTTTGTGGGTGTTTGGTTTCTCTGGCTAAGGGGATTTCTTTGTAATGTTTGTGCGGCTGGGAGTTACCCTGTGGTGTTCTCTTTAAATGTAATCTTTCTGGTTTTAATAGAAATGAGTGCTATCCTCTATGATAGCTTTTTGCCCAAAAAATAAAAATAAAAAAAATAACATAATATTTCTAAATAAAATGACACATAAATTTTATGTCTCCATTATATAATAAATAAATAAAATTGTTCAAAGTAATACAAAATAACTTTTAAATAAATAAAATAGTTCTAAATTAATACCTCTCCACATTTTTAAATAAATATATTACCAACCTATATTAACTATTAAAATTATTATATTGATCAAAGTTCATAGGTTAAAACCTTATCCTATCCCAAAAACTTTAGACAGAAGACTATAGAACCACAAACTACCCAAACTGTGGAAAATTATCACGTGCGGGGGATTAAAATTAGGAGATTAGGGGCAGGGGTTTTTATGGGACGACATCAGTTTACCACTAAAATTAATATTTAGAGATTTTATATCCACCAACTGGCTTACCAAACCCTATAATTTTCCACGGATTTCAGAAGGCTTTATGGCATATTCTTCAAACTAGTTTTCTAAAACCGTTCAAATCCACCGACTCATAAATATCCTTATCGTGTTTTAGCCTCCGGAATTGATATCTAAATTCACAGCTTCGAAGCAGACGGCGAGAAATTGAGCTTGCAGTTGGCAAGTGTGCTATTTCTTCGTCTGAGGGCAGTGCAACGTAGGTGTTCAGAGTTTTACACGTTCTGCCTTTTTTACTGGTAAGATTTTTGTGTTTTTTTTTCTGTTTTGCAAATTTTACTTTAGGGTTTAACTTTGATAGGAAAGCAATCGATTACTGATTGTTTGCATTGTAATTGGTAAACGTCCCAATGTATTAGGGTTTGCAGGGTTTGTGTTTTATTCTCACTTGTGTTCTGTTATTTTGGTTCTGAAGTGTTGTACGATGTATTCACACGGAATCAATAGATTTAATAAAAGAAAAAATCCTTCTTTTTTTTTTGTTGCGGAGTTATCCGTTTGAGTTCTAGGGTTTGCAATAACGCGAACATTGGATAGGGTTCATAAAGTTTTCATGTATTAGGGTTGGGATGTATTTTGAGTATTAGGGTTTGACATATTTGCATATTGATTTGCATGTTTATTTTTGGCTGACTTAATAAGGTGCTGGACTGAGTAGGTTGCTTTGAAGTACCCGATTTATAAGATGGTAGGGTTGTAGGGTTTCAAGGCCACCAGGCCAAGGGTTTGTAAGAGTAGGTTGATTATTGATATCACGGTTTTGTATGGTAGTGGGGGAGTTTACAAAGGTTTTGAAACGTTGCACTGTTTTTACACGCTTGTACGGGAAATCTTTCTGCAATTTTTGACTTTAAAGTGTCTGTTTTTCATCGAAAGTGTATCAGGGTTTTGGAAGGTTGTCAGTGTTAGTGTTTGGAGTGTTAGCGAGATTTAGGGTTTTAACAATTTCATTTACTGTTTTGTTTAGTATCGGGGTACAAAGTTTTTGAATAGCATTATAAGAATTTTTTTGTATAATGTGTTGCGTGCATAAATGCTTGACGACAGTCTGAAGTTATTACCAGTGAACTTGCTCTAAGTATATGCAGACTTGTGACATCTTTCTTGGTTAGTGTTAAATATTAAGTTTGAAATTGAGGATATATTTGTTAATTTGAACTACTGTATGCGGATCACCTGTATTTCTATTACAGGGAATAAGGTTAAGTTGTTTGTGTACGTTCTTGTAATTTATATTTTTTTCTCATCTTACTCTGTATGCTTGCATCCGAGTTCATTCTAAGTGATTTTCATTGAATATGAATTATTTGGCTATAGGTTGATGATATTTCACTTATTTGCCTTTGAAAATTATTACATAGAACTGGTGGATTGGTATTGTTGTCCATATACAATTCCAAGTGTTTTGTTAACTGGTGGAATATGCTAAAAATAACCTGTCTGTAACAATAGGAAAGCTAGCTAGGAGGACCTATTACATTTATTTGAAGTTGTCTTTGGTATTGGATTTCCTCAATCTGTACTTAGTGTTAGTAATCAGAATTTTGCAGGGCACTTTTTCTGGTCAGATTCTTGAGATTTAATTTAGTATAGCCTGCTAGGATACAAGTTTTATGCATTTGCAGCTAGTGGTGGTCTGATTGATTTGAAGATAATGTTTTCTATTGTGCAGTTGTTTTAACAATAATTGTTAATTTTTGGTTAATATCAGTATGATTCCCCTATAGACGTTCAATTAGATAATCTATTGTTCTTGCATTGATTATTCAGACATTTGTTCTTTGAATCCGTGTTTGACAATATTAATTTGTTTGTTGTGCTAATCTTTGAGTGTTGACATCCCATTTGGATGTCAATTTTTAAAAGTACATTTGGTGCTGTTTTGTCATGTCTATTTTTCTTTTAGTTTATGGTTTCTGTAGGGTTTGCTGTTGTTTCTCAGGATAAGTTGAGAAATTTTAGCTTATTATCTTTTCATTTTCCGTGCAACAAATTATATGCCATCCTTTTGATATCTATTCTACCTTACTTTAGGAGAGTTTATGGAATTGTAAATTTTCTATTTGTGCCTATTCCAACCAGACTCTGGATGTTGCTTTTCACATGCTTGCTTAGTGTTATTATTTCAACTCACAATGTTTACTATGCAGTTGCAGCAATTTCACTAAGTGTTGGTCTTATTAGCATCATTTTGATTGCTATTTTTCCTTCTAATACAGATATCTAATTAAATTTTTGGCTATGTAGAGTGTTTGCCAGCAGTTGAATACTAAAACTATGGGAAGTTTGCCACCACTCACTGCTGATGCAATTGCACTCACTGAAAAGAAAATGGACATGACACTTGGTAGGTTGAAAGGTGTCGTTTTTACAAGATTTCTACAGCTGTTTGATTGCCACTGTAAATGCAACAATTAATGTGTTTGTACGTTTAATGACAGATGACATCATAAAAATGTCAAAGAAAAGTAAGCCAAAGGCAAGGAAGCAGCGAAGCTCGGTAGGTAACAGTACTCTTTTGATGCCCGGGGTTATCAATTTTCCTTAGATTTCTATGTGGTGTTTTAGTTGATTTCAGTATTGAGAATATGTGGGCCTGTGCAGAATAAAAGCCAGCGACCTTTTCCAAACAAATTTGGTACAAGGGATGGTGCTTCTAAAGCCCATGTACAACAATCAGTGGCTGCTAGATCTTCAGCTCTCAGACAGGTAGAACTTAATGCATGGTTATTTTTAGGTATGCCTTTGATGTGCTTTTATTGAATTCTATTATAAGTACATGTTTTCTTGGTAGTAGGCAAAGCTTGCAGAGATGAGGTCAAGGAATGGAAATAATCAGTTTCCAGCTGTGAAAGAGGCAGCAAGAAGGGTAGCTGTTGCAAGATCCGTCCAGTGGAACAAGAGAAGGTATTTCATTTCAGATCTAATCTAAATCAATCATTTTACTTATACTTGCAAAACTGTGTATGTTAGATCTTTCTGTTTTTACAAAGTTGATTGTAATTTTCTGTTACAGGTAATGTGCTTACCGTTTATTTCTACCGGTATATGGCAAGTTTCTGTGAAGGTCATTTAAGTATATGACAAGTTGCAGTTGATTACTTTCACCTCTTAATCATACATCAATATCCTAATTGAGCTACAGGATTTTCAACCAGAATTACTTGAGGAACCTCTTCACGGATATGTATTGGCTTCACAGTATAAATTGAAACCAAGGAATTTTGAGAATTGAGCTGGTTTATTGTCTTTGTAGAGGTGGAGTTCTATCGAGGAATATAGTAATCAGTCCCTATATGCAGCAATATCAAAGCTGCAATCATAATGTGTGATGGAAAGTGGGCGGTATTATCTTAAATTTGTTGATGTGGATAATTCTCTTCTTGCAGAGAACTCTGTTCTGCCTAAACGCCAGGGCATGTTCTGCATGGAAAATTTGTGCTTGGGCTTAATGAATTTTGTGGTTGAAGCTGGAGAAGTTCATTTTGAACTTTGGAGGCTGGTTGAACTTTTTGAGAACTACAGAAGTTTGTTTTCTGTTTCCTTGTTTTCCAAGGTTAAGGAGCATATTTTACATTCCTTTGGTTTGTTCAAGCAAAGTAACTTAAATGCAGGGTCATCATTCACAAAATGATTTTTTTTGTGATGTTTGACATTTTAGACTTCAGTTGTGGCTTCATAACCTCTTGGCATATGTTCCAGCTTTTTCAAGCTACAATGCCTTTCTGCTAGAGATGATCTTAAGAAAGATCAGAAGCAAAGTACTAGGAAATGGGTGTTTGTTTTTGCTGATAGGCAAGGAAAGGAAGGTGATCTGATGGATGAGACAATCATGGAACCTTTAAATTACATGAAAGTTGGCTCAAATTATCCCCATGGTTGTGGGTGGTTTGACCTAAATGCACAAAGTATAAAAGCTTTGAACCAAACAAGATCATCACCACAAGATAAAATCATTCTAAATAAAGGCCCATTGATGAAATCTATCAGGCCCTTGCTTACATTGGTGTTCCAATATGGTTGTAGGAGTTTGTTTGCATTGAGGGTGATTGGTTGAGTTTGCTGTTTTCTGGCTTGTTTTCAGCATCTCAATAGTTGATATGCCATGTGATCCTCTTCTATGGTATGTGAAATCAAAGTCTGATGTGCTTATATTGTTGACCATCAGAAGCAACAGTTCATGAAATGAGCAGAGAACTTTATACCAGTCCCGTCTTTGGCATAAAAGAAAATCTTGCCAAGTCTCGGGTTAATTCTACTTTCAAGATTTTGTTTGAGGTGCAGTGCTTTCCACTGACCAGGTATTGCACATCATATAGATGACCTTCCATTGCCAGGATGTTCTCCTTGAAAGGCGAAGCTTTGAGTTGAAATAATGCCTCCAGGTGTTCCATTTCACTCTATTCGTGAGGTTTTGGAATTATCTGTTCCTAAAATCTCCTTGTTTAGAAGAAAAGCTTGCCAAGTTTCTAAGAGTAATTCAACATTCAAGAATTTTTTTAAGGTGCAGTACTTTTCACTGTAAGGTATCGTACATTACACAAATGACCTCTTCCATTGCCAGGATGTTTTTTGGAGGGTGAACTTTGAGTTGGGATAATGCCTCCATGTGTTTCATCTTATTCTGTCCATAAGCCTATCTATTCACGAATTGTCTCAACTGATTGTTATTTTCATTTTCTTAAGCATCAGGTTGTAGCATGGAGATTCTTACAGGTCCAGCCTTTAATCTATATCATGAGGCTTTGGGTGTTTTCATGGTTACAGACACCCTAGAATCAGAGTCTTGAAACCAGGATCACAACCAAACTGCAGCACTCTTGCTACTATGCAGTTGTTAGAAGGATATGCCTAACATATTGGAATTGGCTCAGCTTGATGGGCACAAGGGCCAAGTATCCAGAATGCTTCTTGTTTCTTGTGCGGCATGTTTTCCCCTTAAAAGACTTCATCTAGTGTGGCTTGACGAGTACATGATAAACAGCAAATTCTAATTGAGAAATCTTCTTGCACTGACAGAATTTAATTTGCGCTGCATGATATCAAGGCATTTTTGTGGTCAAGTGTTATTTTAAGGCTCCTGTTTTCTTTTTATTATTTAGATAGTTACTTTGCTCAGGTAAAATCACACTTGTCACTTGGCTTATAAAATGGTGAGGTCAGAATTTTTTTAGCAGTTACAAATTTTAAGCTGATTTCAATTCTATCATTTGACAGTTGGTATTCATTTTTTTTGTTTTTTAGGGTTGAAAACATCTAGTATGATTATGTATATAATGTAATTTTTAGATCTGGGGTTTAAAAAGAATCTTAAAGAATCCTAGTCTTATTTATATGGTGCTCATGTTATTTTTCTCCTAAGAGAGTCTTTTTGTTGGATTCAGGAATGGGCCATTTTCTGTACCAATTAACAGGCCTTTACCTATGGTTCCTTCCAATAAGGTATGTTAACATCATTTTATATTCTTTGTTTTAGTAGAAAAGTTGTGGAATTTTGTATAAGGTATGCATATTGTAAATTTATATTCATGATTGTGTTTTTTAGGTTAATGGACCTGTTAAACAGAGGCCACAAACCCTTGATTCCCTCTTTGCAAATATGAAAGAGCAGCGGCTGAGGGCACAGGCTCAGGCTGGTGGAAGGCAGAATGGACAGGCTCAGGCTGGTGGAAGGCAGAATGGTGCAAGGCAGATTGGTGGGAGGCAGATTATTGGGAGGCAAAATGGTGGGAGGCAGATTGGTGGGAGGCAAAATGGTGGGAGGCCTACAAACTTTGCCAACAAACGGATAAATTTTGGAAATCGTCAAGGAAATTTTGGTGGTTATCAAAGAAATTTTCCACCACGACAGAGATCAAACTAGCTCGGAGAGGCATCAACTGTCACTACTGATATTATTTGTTGAAACGAAATGGATGCCTCTGTTTTTGATTGAGGTGCTCTCCAAATTCTACTGGAGAGCCGCTGAGTTTCTAGCTTCATTTTGGAGATAATTTTTTAGACTGATAGTTTGACCATATTAATTAAGGATATTTGCCAGGGATTTTTATTTTGGTGATTGTAAGGCGGTTCATTCTTGAAGATTTCCATATGAAAGGCTGATCACTGCACTGGGCCAATTTGGAAAAGTTGAACCAGCAAAATTCCCTGGCATTGCTGTATATATTGGCTTTCAATTATATATCCTATTACCTTCTTTTTAAAGGGGTGATGTTTTGATAAGTCAAAATCTCATAAATCACAAAGAATAATCAGGGTTAGCAGATGCTTTCATTGTAATACTCAAAATATTGCCCGTTCTGATTGTGTTACATGTGCTAGATTTTGGACTGTTGAAGTAAGACATTTATGGATGCTTTGAACATTCTATCGTATATACGGATATGATTATGAGACCTATCAGTAACTGATTATTTAAAAAAATTGACAATTTTTCATGATATATGGAGAAAACTAGGTGCTATAAAATCTTAGCGGAACTTTGAACTGTAGTTTAATAGTCTTCTGCACTTCCATCTCTACTAGGTAAGATTACAGCTGTTTATGAATTTTATTTCAAATACAAACTGTTAAACAATGTCTTTAATAAGGCCCTCCAGTGACGACAAAGGGTTTTTTATAATCTTTGGTAGGCTGCAAACAGCGAGGGTAGCAACCTCAAACATAAGGAAACAGACGGTGTAGATAAAATACAAATTGATTGGGAATAAGTTAGGAACGCAAATTTGAAATTTAATTTGTTTAAAATCGCTGATGCACAGGCCTTAAAATATAATTTGATTGGGGAATTAGGAACGTAAGTTTAAAATTTAATTTGTGTAAAATCGCTGATACACGGGCCTCAAAATAAAACGCAATTTTAAAATTTAATGTGTAAAATCGCTTATACACAGTCGTCAAAATATAATTTGATTGGGAAGTTAGATAGGAACGCACAGTCCTTAAAATACGTCAATAGATACTTGGAATGACTAAGTTCTCTGGTAACTATTGTCGACGAATTAACATCTCGCTGACGTTAAATTTCAAACATTGGTAGTAAAGCTGATCAGGTTTACGATTAGGATCTAAGCCACAGGGGAGTTCACGGAAGTTCATTGTTTGTATATAAGTGTAGCTTGAGTTGCAATTCCAGGATTGCAATTAATGTTTTAGGGGTGCGTTTCAGATATTAGAAAATATGCAGCACCTGGTCTGAGTTTCAGGCTAACAAAATAGTGAGTATTCCGGAAGTTAAAGTGCACTCCTACGGTGAATGGCTGCTCAGGTCGTGTCGTGTTCATTTTAGTTGAACTAATGTATAAATTTCGAAATGTCAGTGGCTTGCTATTTTGAGTTTGCTGTAGAATGAATGAATGAATGCTTTTAATTACGTCTACGAGACTAGTCGGTCTATGGGACCCATGAAATAGAATTGAAACCACATTTTGCAACAAACCGAGCAGCCACCGACCCCACCAACTACTCTATGTTTACCTCGTAACTCTTTGCTGATTGTGTTTCTTCTACTGTGTATTTTGATCAGGTGCCTTGTTGTTTCAGGGATCTCCTCTTCAAACAAAACCTCTAACGATTTGCTTTAAACAGATCCGAGTAACTGCACCTAATGTCCTCGTAAGCTTTACACTGCATGATGTAGTGCTATTATGTTTCCACCAAACCCGAAGAGCAGAAACAACAAATCCTATCAACCCATGCCGCCTTGGGTATTTTCCATCTCTCCGCTTCACATCTCAAACGGTGAGAGTTAGTTCTCAACTGGGTTATCAACATTTTAGCCTTCCACTTTATATTTGCCCCCACGTAATACTTTTGCTTGTGATCACAAGTGTGGTTAAAGTGCAAAATATAGTATTCTCTTTTTCTACGTGAAGAGATTGTATGGGGGTGCGATGAACGTCATTGAATATTTCAAGGACAAATGGAAGATACGACTTTTGAGGGGGGAGGAGCAGATTTGGCCATCGTTATTATTAAACTAATAATACTCTATATTAATAGTTATATATTAGTACTTAGTAATATATTATAACTAACATACATATATTAAATATTAATATATATAAAATATGTCGAGAGTTATCTTTTTTCGAGGCGCTTATTTTCATCAACTTATTCAAAACAACAATAAACTGCCCATATGCTATCACCGTTTCAATCAATCAAATAATATATGAGCAAAATAAGCGAAAAGATTCAATAGTGAAATAAAACTAGAAAAGACTCAATAGCACATTAGAGTTAAATGTAAAGATGCTTAGTCTGAGTTACCCGTGAAATTTGAATTGACTGATTTTAATTATAATTTGATTTTCAATACATATGTCCAATTTCTTCTTTAAACAAATGTGATACAATTGTCGATTAAGATAAGATCAAATATTAAATTTATGTATTTTTTTCACAAAAATACAAGATAAGGTAATCAAGCCTTAATTTTGATTCTAACATAGCCGGCACAGGTAGCGGAGTTGGCTTGGGCCGTGGGTTTGCTCCCCATTGGTCTCGGGTTCGACTCCGCTCCTGGGTTTACCCGGTTGGGACTGGCTTGCCGGCTGTTGGGTCCCCCCGCAGGGGACTAGTCTCGCCCCCGCTCGCCCTTGGTACCCAAGATACGGGCTGCTGGGTCGCTGGGCGGGGTCGCGGGGATACCCCTGTCGTTAACAAAATTTTTTTTTTTGATTCTAACATGTATTAAGAAAATGTAACCTTGCCAAGTTCGAAACCAAATGAGCCCTAGCAAGTCCAACAGACTCAACTTGGGAGGCTTTCCATCCCACTCGATAATAAAACAACCGCAAATAAAAAGCAATAAATCTTATGATTCCTTGAATCTTTGTTTTGTTTTACTGCAACAAGAGAACAAGACTAAAGTCAAATTTGTGATAGTTAAATTGAAGTGAATCAAAAAAATGTAAAGCCAAACCTTTGAGAAATTTTCTCGAACTCTAGGAGAATAAAACCAACCCTGCAACCGCGAAGTTTTGAAACAGTTATGATTCAACCTCTTTTAATAGAGGTCTTTATGAATTCAAAGATAAAAACATCTAAAGAAAGATGTGAATAAAACAAATTTAAAACTGCTTTAAAAACAAAGCAAAAAAACTAATAACTATTGAAAAATAAATAAAAAATAAAATAAATACACTATTGAAAAATAAACAAAAAAAAAAATTTACAAATAAATACATTGAAATTTCTTATAATTATAAAAAATATATTTGTGTTACTACTATAAAATATTCACTCTAAATTTTTTAAAATTTATTACATGGCATTAAGTATTTAGTTTTAATTTATTTTAAAAAAGGTCTTCATGAACTTGTGAATAAAATAGCTTTAAGATTGTTTTAAAAACAAAAAAAAAACTATTGAAAAATAAACAAAAAAAAATAAAGTATTGAAAAATAAATAAATAAAATTACAAATAAATAGATTGAAATTTGTTATAATTATAAAAAATATATTTATGTTACTACTATAAATAAATGCTCTCCGTAAAAACTTAAAAATTCATTAAATGACAATAAGTATTTAGTTTTAAACGTAATTCTGGCGTAATTATTTTTATTTATGTTTTTAACATTCAAAATAAAAATAATTATAATGAAATACTATTGCAATGAGAAAAAATGATGAAAATAAGTGTCTAATAACTCTCGACGTAATTTATAGAAATAATAATGTTATATGAATATCAATTTATTATAATAATTATTAATAATTAAAATAAGTTAAAAAATAAAAATAATTACAATGAAATACTATTGCAACGAGAAAAAATGATGAAAATAAGTGTCTCAATAACTTTTGACGTAATTTATATAAATAATAATGTTATATAAATATTAATTTATTATAATAATTATTATAATTATTAATATTAAATTTTAGTATTAATAATAATAAAAATGAAATCGTTATAAAATTGATTATGATATAAAAATTAAATATTTTAGAGCGAATAAATCGATTATAGTTATGCTAGCTGCATGTCATTTGAACGTCAACTTCAAACTAAAGAGTTTTTCCTTACATTGAATTTTGTTTTTTGATGGATGCCATTGTAAGACACCTCTCAGATAATAATATATTATAATAATATAATCTTAATATCTAATATATTATTATAATTTTAATATACTATATATAATAAAACAATAGCATAACTACATTAAAAAATAATTAAAAAATAAATGTTTTACAATAATATATGAGTTTATTATATAATAACATTAATTAATAAAATAATATAGTAACATTAATATAATATAGTATAGTAACATTGAATCATAATATAATAATATAATATTTATTGCTAAAATAATAATAAATTAATAATAATATGATAACAAGAATAATATAATATTAATATTAATGATAATTCATTGATAATAATATAATATAACAAAATATAATGATAATAATAATACAACATTAATATAATATAATAATAAAATTATTATAATGATAATAAGACAATGATAAAGCTGTCATATAATATAATTATAATAATATATCACTCATAATAATACTAGGATATTAATAAAAATATAATAATATTGTATAATAAAAATAATACTAATAATTATATATTAGTATTTATTTAATAATATATTAGAATAATACATTATAAAAGTATAACCTAATGTTGAGGCCTTTATTTTTTATTATATTATTTAACTTAATTTAAATATAAATGAATATATGAAAAAAAAAAAAAAAATTGAGAAGGATATATTTGGCTTATACAAATTAATTAATTAAAATAAATAATTTACTAGAATAAATAATTGTAGTTCATATATTTGTGTAGAATAGGTTTGTTTTCCATGGTAATGATAGTTTTCCATTACTCTTTGCATAAAATATTTTCACCCACTCTTTCGAGGCATTTAATCAAATCTGGGTTGTTTGTATCTATGTGAACATTGTTGAATGCCGACTCTTGATGACCAGGTTAGTACGACTTGGTTGTTGCCAATAGGATGACGAGTCTATTACCAAAAATGTTTTTCTTACCGAGTTGAAGCAAAATGATATTTAAGAAATGTCTCTAAAAATTATGGAAAGATAATTTGTTGACAACAAATAAGGGCAGGTCTTCATGATTGTTTACGTTTATTACTGAAATAATGCCAACAATTTTGTCATTAATAGTTTATGATTACCACAAAGCATGCATATTTTTATGTGGTAGATGTTGACATGAACATCGTTTTCAAGTTTTTCCTTAGATTCCAATAAAATTAACCACAAGAGCTCTGGGCAATTCTCATAAAGCATGCGTGTCTCTAGAGATGCATTAAGCTAGATGTGAACATATTTTGCGAGTTTGCCTTAAATTCCAAAACAAACAAGGTTGTACGGTTACCACTTGCTCGCTACATATGCACAAACATATCTATCAAGAGTTACGAAACTTCTGTAATTTCATTTCTAGAGGATCAATTTTGTATCAGATTTCAATATATATTTTTCTGCATTTAAAATTTAGTTTATAAAAAAATGTAAGGCAATAAAAGGTGTTAGATAACAAGAGCCTTAAATACAAAATATTTAGATAGACATATATTCTATATTAAAATGAATGGACAAGAACACTATTACATAAAGAGGGGGTTTAAGACATTAATTTAAGACACATATATATATATATATATATATATTATGTTTAAATTATATTTTTAATTTTCTAATTGTCTTAAATTAAGACAATAAAAAAAAAACTTTTTCTAAAATAAATTTTTTATTTCCCTCTCCTCGTTCATTTTTCCTCCCTCATTCGACATGCATTTTCCTTTTCCCTCCTCATTCAATGTTGGCAAAGCTTGACAAGCCTGGCTTTGCACCTATCAATTGCTTTAGGTTGGAAGTTGCTCAAGTCTTCTGGACAAATCCATTTTGTGCAAATCTTGCAACCACTGCAGTCCATGAGATCATATTTGTTTGTAATTTTGTCAAACTCATGTGCCTTCTTTATGCTTCCACATCTGTTGTCCAGGTATTCTCAAAATGAAATTAATCCCAACTCAAAGGCAACCATAGGCGTGGAGTTTCAGACGCAGATCATGGAAAGCGACGGAAAGAAATCAAAGCTCAGATTTGAGGCACTGTAGGCTAGGAAAGGTTTCATCCTGTTACTTAAGCTTATTACAGGGATCCGTGGGGGCCCTCATTGTTTATGATATTAGCCGCAAGCCTACTTTTGAGAATGTTGGGTGATGGCTTGAAGAGCTTAAGAGCGAGTGAGTTATTTTGGAATGTTCTTTTTGCTTTTCTCTGAAGCAATTGTTTTTAGGGTTAACAAGAATGAATACTCTAATGCCTTACTGAACTGTTTTTGTGCATTGATTTGTTATATGCTGAGTTCTGTAAGATAATGTTGTTCTGGTTTAGGGAGTTGTATGGGCTTGTAATTTGGCTATGCTTTTGTGCAGTATTTTGTTAATTTTGCTCATAGCAAGTGCATTTTGGGGGTGCTTGATGTAGGCCCGTGTTTGGTCTTAGTAAGAATTCTAAAACATCTGCAGTGTTTTTTTCCCCATGACTGTGATTAAAGATAGTGCAGATTTAAAACTAGTATTAATTCCATTTTTTATTAACACTTTTTGAATTAGGGAGGAGCCCATAATTGAGCAAGGAACAATGATTGTAGCAGAGCTTGAGATTGTCCTAAAATAGGGGCAAGTGGTTGAACAAGGACAATGATTGTGTCTCTCTTCCCTTCCTTTGTTCTCCTCTTCCAACTTGTTTCTATATTTCTAAAATTCATCATTTCCATCCTGCTTCATCTGATAGTTTTGAAGACATTGATTTATTCAACTTAACGGTTAAATAGTTACATTAAGCCTCTATAAGTAGAGCTCGAGAATCAACAACAACCAAAAATATCATGCATGGAAGATTATAAAACTGGAGAGTATCATGTAGATTATTTCATGCAAACATGTAGTCTATCCTAATCTATGCAAATCTAGACAATAGTTTATATTTTCTAATTTTCTCAAGCATGTTTAAACATGGATTTTTCTCACTTGATTTTGCTTAGCTTGTTTCTAGTTTGCAAAATAAGAGAAAATTTTGTACCTTATGAACGATTTAATTTATTATACTCCCTAGCTTTCTCATTAGTACAACTTAATAAAAAAATCAAGGAAAGATGGTTGTGGATATGAGATTAGCATAGGTGGCATCCAACCTATATGCTTTATCCCTTTGGGTGGCAGGTAGCTATACGTATCTATGTTATAAAAAATTTGGCTGACTGAGAACTAAATGAAATCAGGTCCGCATAGAGAAAATGGGGATTAAGGTTTCAGGGATAGGAAATGTTATATCTTAGATTGGCTTTACAATTAATCTATTTCACTTTTTTCTCTCTTTCAAATTAGTGGGGCATGGAAATCTATGTTTAATTTAAAAATCCTTTGACTAGTATGTAGCAAGGGATGGCCATATTTATCGAGTATCATTTCTCTATGAAATGCACACAAGTTCATAGGCAAACATGCTTGGATGTACTCGGGAAGTGTGTGGGAATACTTTTCTACCATTTATAAATGTCCCCAACATTAATGGTGAACTGAATGTGAAAAAACATGATGTGAGAGAATGCTTGTGAAATGTATAATATGAACACTAGAAGGTCACATGTCATTACTTATAATAGGTGAAATTTCCAAGAGTGGGATAGAGTAGGTGGAATAGTGTAGTTCCAAGGCTTTTTGGTTGAAATGCACCTTCGATAAGTTTTTATCTTTTGAAGAATTCATAACCTTTTCACATTTTTTGTGAGTTCACAAACCCAACAAAATCACTAATAACTCACCCCTTTTAATCTTTTTGTTTTCACTTTTTGATCTTTTGGTGATTTCAAAAACATTGGAATGCATTGATATCATTAGCTTTGCCCTTTTATTCTTAGGCTCATCAAATTTTCAAAGAGTTCAAGAACTTTGGAACTTCACAACATGTTGAACTTCTTCCTTATTTTATCAAAACTTTAGGGAGTTCAATAATTTTGGAACTCCTAGAAATTCAAACTTGACCACCTTTATACCTCAAATATTTGAACTTTCAACCCCTATTAGACTTTCAAAAGTTTGAGAACTTACTAACACCATGAACCTAGCCAATGACTTTTCTTTCTTATCATGCTTTTGAGGAATTTGAAATTTCGTGAACTTATTAACAAGATGAGTCGTAACACCTTTATTAGGGGTTTTCAAGATTAGAAGAAATAAGAAATCCATCCCTTTTTTTGGGGATTCAAGGATTGGGAATTGGGGTTACCTCATATGAGGTGCCCAAATAGGGACATTTTAGAACCCATGATCTTGTTGAGATATCATAGTGAAAAATGACAAGGATTAAAGTTTAAGAAGATGAAGGAAATGGTGCTTGAGTAAGGGGATGGTTGAAACTTTGACATTGAATGGAACTTAGTGCAAGGATCGGGGGGTCAAGTGTCATATGAAAGGCATAATGTTAAGAGAAAGTATGAAAAATCAAGGGATAGTGGAGGTTGATAGAAATAGATGTTGAGAAGGATAACTCTGATGTCCTAATAGGAAAATGGGGGTAACATGGGGAAAAAGTGAAAGGTGCACTAAGATAGAAATTTTGAAACTTGGATAAAAATAAAGGGAAAGGGAATGTTAGGAGAGAAGGTATACAAAGATGGTGAACTCTGAAACTCTTACACAATCAAATTCCTTAGGAATCAAAGCATAAATCCCTCAAAATTGGACATTTTTTAATTCTTGGCCTTACAACTTTTAACATATTGGTAGGTAAATGGGGTGATGAAGAACATGCGCAAAATTTGACCAAGGGAGACCCATCAAGAGATGTCTCCAATCAGTTATCAATATTGGATAAATGAGGTCAAGTACACTTAAAAATGTAATTACTTAGCCAATAACGATAGTTCCACCCATAAAATAGTATACCAAACCGAAACATGGGGTTTATCCAACACTTGTAATAAAATCCAAGTTGCTAAACTTCTAAAAATAGAAAAGAAAAATGAATAGTTGTTTTTGATCCTCAAGATCATGTGAAGTGCAAGAGGAGAGTATATACAAACTACCCTTAGTATATACAAGTGAAAACTCCACTTTTGATCCTTGAAATCACAGTAAGGCACAAGACGGGAAAATACATGATCAAATCATGATTAAAACAACAAAGATGATTAATTTATTCCTAAATATTAAATAATTAAGTATGGTTTTAGATCAAACCTTGGACATATGAATTTGCACAACAAATGTTATTAGTTTGCAAGATCTAGGTTTTCATCATACAATAATCATCATACTTAAAAAATAGTAACAATAAAATCTTACAAAGCAAGAAGATAATTCCAAATGACAAAAAATTAAATGATAAAATAAAAAAAATAACCTACACCAATACGTAGTTCTTACAAAAATATCAATTTTAAACAATAAAACTCAAATATGAGTTTTTTTGTGAAAGTTATAAATCTTTGAAGCTCTAAAAATTGTAATTATATAGGAAAATATGAGAAAAACGATTTCTAAAAAAATATGAATCATGAGAAAAAAACTAGTTTCTTCACTCTGAAGAGCATAAAATTCTACCCTATTTTTTAAAATGTTCAAAAAATAGTATGGTTGATTTAGATTCATTTGAAAATGGCCTTCTTAATTGGAAATTGCATTAGAGAGGGGGGTACGTTATACTAATGGTAGGTTTGTGGCTAGTGGGTGAAAAATGAGTAGTGTCATCGGTGAAGGTGGTGATTAGGCAACATTAAGGTGGCAAACAAGTAATTGTACAACTGAGATTTGGTGGCATCATGGTGGTTTTTAGGTGGTGTACCACTTAAGTATTAGAGGAGTGGAGAAGAGCTAATGGGAACAAGGCTAGTATTGGTGGTGACCAAAATAAGCCACCAGAGAATGGTCTATCAACAATGGTTATTGGTGGTAGAATTACTAGTGGAAAAGGATGAGACCTAGCCTTGCAACCTTTTCTAATGTCAAGGGTGTAAGGTATGAGTTTGCATACCCCAACCTCAATGCTTAAAAAAATGTTTTAAACAAAAAACTATTTTTCTCTTTTGATTTTTATATATTTTTTAAAATAAAAAATTTAAATAATGTATATTACCTATCGTACAATTCTATGCAAGGAGGTCATATGACTTCCTATGTAAAGAAAAACTCTCACTACAACTTTGTCCAAATTAGACAAATTTTATATGGATCTATATGTTTTTGGTTCTTTTGGATGCAATGGTACAATCTATTTTAACCAAAACTACCTTGAAATATATGTAATTTATAATAACCAAAATCAAGCCCTGCAAGAAAAACTATAAAATCAATCTTATTAGAACCCTGTAAATGATATTAGAGAAGGGATATGTGTCCCACTAGGTGTACCAAAATGAAAAAAGAAATTTAGATAACAAAGAAAATAACAACAAATATCAAATCTTATTCTAAAAGCAATGCAAACCTCTGAGTAAGCGTATTCTATTTTGAGGAAAATATTTTCTTGTGCTTTTGAATTTGGTTGCTTAAATGATCGTGCAAGGTCTCTACAACATATACCTTTGATATGGTGTGATAATTGAAAGAATAATAGATATTCCAAGATTAATCAAAATATTTAGAGATGGTTCAATTTGTGAAGGGAGAGGTAGATTTATAAGTTTTTAGATGAAGAAATGAATGGTTATAATTAATTCACTTGATTTAGAAACTTGTTTAGTTTTATTTTTATTTAAAACTAATTTGATTTCATCTTAAAATTGCTTGCATGACTTTTGATTTATTTGATTTAGGAATGTGCAAGCATAAATCAATAAATTAATAACTTTCATAACTAGATGTTTGCAACATCTTAAATTAAGAGATGTAAGTGATCATTAGATCAAAACCACTTCGCAACTTCCTCACACAAGCCATGTTGTCAGCAAGGACTAGATAATTCCTTACACTTAGTGAATTCAAACTAATTTATGTAAATCAAAAATTTATTAAAGAGAGTTATTTTAATATGTGTTATTTAGATGCTAAAGTAAAAAACACATTAAAGATAAAAAGGAATTTAAAAGAATAAAATTGTCTTCTTTAGTAGTCTATTCCCTAGAAAGGTAACTATTATAAGCATTAATTGGTTATCATTTTATGTACTATTTATCCAATCAAAATTTTATATTATTTATTTATTTTTTCTATTTAATAACTGTAAATTAACTTGGTTTTTTAATAAAAAAATATTTTAAATGTATAATTTTAAAATTGTATTTCAATCTTTATATCATTTTACATTAAAATCTTCATTTGCTTGGTTCTATTAATTATCCTTATAAATACATGTCTTTTAAGTTAGTAATAAAAAATAATTAAAATTAATAAATATGATAAATTCATAAAATTTTGATATGATTCATATATATAATAATTACAATAAGATAATGTAGAAGAGAAATCACACACAACACAAGAAATTTATGTAAGTCAAGATGTTCTAATATCCAAATATGTAGAAATAGAATAAACCTTTGAACTAGGGTGATACTGTATAATACTCCTTATGGAAGAAGCCACTCCATGTTATATCTCCAACATATCCTAAACACATATCATACTCTTTACACCCTTTCAATGATATTCACTTCCTTTATATAAACCTCCTGATAACATAATGTAAGGGAAAACCACTAAACACATGTACACCTTCTCATTAACTAATATAACTAATTACTCAATATAACTAATTCAAGGACTGTGTGCCACATGTTGACATCTCCATCCATATTATATTATCATCTCTAAATACATAACAAAATCAAATAAGATTTGAGAAATGTTCAAAATGTGACATTTTGTATAATTGTATTCTTCACTTCATGAGAGCTAAATGCATCAATAATAGCATGAACCTTCTTAAAAAGGTTATTGATACTTTGAAGCCCTAATACAATGAGTATTATTTGATATTTTGTAGCTTGTAAATGAAAAACATAGATTTTAATGATTAGAGGTATTCATTTACATGATTTAACTATTTTATATTGGCTTCAAGCTCCACAATATTGAAATGTGACTAATTTTACAAATGTATTTTCATCAAACTTCTCATGTTGTTTTGTTTTTATTCATACTTTTAGTTTGAGCTAGTTTTTATTTTTCAAATCTATTACATGAGAGGTGCTTAACTCTTCTTTTGAAACCTAATAATTCTAATTTGGTCCACATTGAAGTAGTGGCATCTATTATCATTTGTTTTCTTTTCTTTGAGAGGGTGATCTAAATAATGAAGACGATAGTTTGTAAGAATATTTGTATTCCATTTTGTTGGAAAAGTTGCGTATTAATTTTATGAACAAGAGTTGCATTATATTCTTTGTGCTTTGATCAAGTTTGTTGAGTAAATTCGTGAAAGATTAAGTGGTTTCAAAATTTTGGGTAAATTATTGTACTATTATTTCAACTCTAAGTCTTTTGAATTTGTTCATACATTTATCCACATTTCAAACCCTTATTATCTTTGACAATTTGTATAAGATAATTTCCTATCACTTTATAATTGAAGATGGACTATTTTTAATTATTTTTTTTTTAATCGTTAAATTGCTGGGTAAGGCCAGCGCCATTTTATTGAAACATAAAAGGATTACATAACAGCTTCAACATTTCAACATCCCCCAAAACCGCATAACAACATTCTGAGTTAATCCTAAATGCAAACGCCACTGCTTAATGAAAATTCCCTGTACTTAATTTCTGATTTATATCCCAGCCATCAAAGAGTAATCGGGCTACCTTACCGGTTGAAGAACCACCTTCCAACACACCACCAAGCCCAGGATTTACATCCTTGAGATGAACCGGCACGACCAACTTCTTACCAGACATAACAACCATTGAAATTAAACTGTGATTATTTTATTGTAACAGATTAATTGCAGAGCACCACGCAGGAACAAAATGCGTGTTCTCTTTTTTTTCCCCTTGGCATTCACCACGTGCTATTTACAGAGAATGCCCTGTTCCAATTCCCTGAGCTAGACAGCCAACCTCCAGAAGCAGTTGAACATCTAAGCAGATTGGGAATACACCTTTCCTATTAACACCATTCAACAGAATTTTGAGAATTTAGTGCTTACTTTGAAGAAGTGAAAGCACATCAGACTTGCCTTGAC